>CAHIKZ030000503.1:480000-627500 GCA_903632075.3 Acanthosepion pharaonis | reverse complement strand
TTGACAATTAAAAAACAAATATTTTGTTAATATTTATTTACCATTCCTAAAAACAGTAATCTCATTGGAATTCAGAACTCTTAATATTTGGTCGATACTTAGATAAACCGTGTATCTTCCTAGGTAAGACGATAAACTACGTCTAATTAGGAGACTTTGAAGGGCGTGCAAACTGCTGGGTTCCCAGGTCCACCCTGACCCGGGGTGGTAGCACCTGTTAAGGTCCCAGCTATGGGGAAATAGTTAGCCCGCAAACTGGGGTAAAAACATCATGAAAGTGTAAAAATAGGTTTTAATACCAGAAATACTTTAAAAAATTATTACCAGCAATACATTTTTGAAAAAAAAATGTTACCAGCTATACATTTTTGAAAAAAAATATTACTAACAATACATTTTTGAAGGAAAAATATTACCAGAAATAGATTTTTGACAAAACAAAATATTACCAGAAATAAAAATTTTGTCGGCATTAAATAACCCGTTGAGGTTGATATGCCGTAAAACAACCCCGCCGTGTATACCATAAATTTTGTTTCCGTAAAATGGATTGTCACATGCTTCAATATTAATAATCTTATAGTTTTTCTATTATTAATAATAATAATAATAATAATAATAATAATATTTGATTTTAAATAACACAATTATCTCTGAAATGTGTTGTTTAGCTGTCCCAAACGTAGCTAATATTTCAATATTCGTGAATCTTTCCGTTATATGAAAGCTACTACTATAAGAGATAGAGATATGAAAGCTACTACTATAAGAGATAGAGATATGAAAGCTACTACTATAAGAGATAGAGATATGAAAGCTACTACTATAAGAGATAGAGATATGAAAGCTACTACTATAAGAGATAGAGATATGAAAGCTACTACTATAAGAGATAGAGATATGAAAGCTACTACTATAAGAGATAGAGATATGAAAGCTACTACTATAAGAGATAGAGATATGAAAGCTACTACTATAAGAGATAGAGATATGATCGTGGGTTCGGGACAGTTTTGTCCATCTCTCCACATACACGTGGGTCATCACTCATATACGAAAAAAAAAAAAAAAATAGCCATATGCCACCAATGCCTGTGATGTCAAAATACACGTATTTAGCTATACGTTTCCCATCAATAACGTCAAATCAATCAGTGATTCGTTTTAAAGAAATGACGTCATCAAATCGTTTAACAAAAGTAAATACGCCATTGCTTTGGTGAATATTTTAAATTTCGTTTCGATCTGCAACAGAACCGTTCAGAGAACGATATTACAAAAGTAGATACGCTTATAAACAAGCAAGTATCTACAAGCGCAATATACAAACATGTCTCTGCAAAGGCGTATTACTATTCATGGTCTGCTGAAAAGCGACACAGTTGACTCCATAAAGGATGACTTCAACCGTCATCTTCACTTCACATGTATGAAAGATAGGAACACAGCATCAGATAAAGACTATTATTACGCTCTGGCTCTTACGGTTAAAGATCAACTTATTGGTCGTTGGGTTCGAACGCAGCAACATTATTATGAAAACGCCACTAAAAGAGTCTATTACATCTCTATGGAATTCTATATAGGGAAGTTCTTGGAGAACGCAATGTATTGCCTTCGAAGCTTTGCAGCAACCAAAGAAGCATTGAATCAATTGAATTTAGATATAGAGCAGCTTATGGACGTTGAAGAAGAAGCTGGTTTGGGTAATGGAGGCCTTGGACGGCTGGCTGCTTGCTTCTTGGACTCAATGGCGTCACTAGGGATTGCAGGATACGGTTATGGATTGCGTTACAATTATGGTATTTTCAAGCAAAAAATTGAAAACGGCTGGCAGTGCGAAAACGCTGACGATTGGCTCTTGTACGGAAACCCTTGGGAGAAATCTCGACCGGAAACAAGGATTCCAATAAAGATTGGCGGTAGGGTAGAGATAAAAGATGGACGTTACTACTGGGTCGATACTGAAACAATCATTGCATCACCTTATGATTACCCAGTTCCGGGGTTTGACAATAACAGAGTGAACACACTCAGACTATTTTCAGCGAAAGCACCAAAAGAATTTCATTTGCAGTTTTTCAATAACGGCGATTACATTCGCGCTGTGTTGGATCGAAATCACGCAGAGAATATTACTTGCGTTTTGTATCCAAATGACGCATTTTTTGAAGGACAAGAATTGCGCTTAAAGCAGGAATATTTCTTAGTGGCATCGACTCTCATTGATGTTATTAGGCGATTCAAAACAGATGTTACTAAACTGAAAAATAAAAACAAGCAGATATATACGCATTTTCCTGAGAAAGTAGCCATTCAGCTTAATGATACTCATCCGGCGATGGCAATTCCTGAATTGATGAGGATTCTTGTTGATGAAGAATTGGTAAACTGGAATGAAGCTTGGAAGATTTGTTGCAATACATTCGCTTACACCAATCACACAATGATGTCGGAAGCTTTAGAACGGTGGCCAATCCATTTGATCGAAAAGCTACTGCCGCGACATTTACAGATTATCTATCATATCAATCACGTTCATCTCGAAAATGTCGCCGCTCGATGGCCAAAGGATGAGGACAGAAAACGAAGAATGTCGATTATTGAAAATGATAAAATTAACATGGCTTTTCTCAGCATTGTCGGTTCGCATGCTGTCAATGGAGTTGCAGCTCTTCATTCAGAATTAATTAAAGAAGAACTATTCAAAGATTTTTACGAGTTAACACCGGAAAAGTTCCAAAATAAAACAAACGGAATAACACAAAGACGATGGCTCCTCATGTGTAACCCATGCCTTGCTGAATTGATAAAGAGTTACATTGATGAAGACTGGATAACAGATTTACAAGAACTTCGTCGGCTTGAGGAATTCCAACGTGACACACGTCTCATTCGTTTAATTTATGATGTGAAATCGGAGAATAAAGAAAAATTAAGTGAATATATTTATTCAAAATACGGTATCAAGGTAGCAACCGATTCTCTGTTCGATGTACAAGTCAAGCGGATCCATGAGTACAAACGCCAATTGCTGAACTGCCTTCACATAATCACCAGATATTGCCGTATTAAATACAAACAAAAATTCAAAGTATCCCGCACGATTATGATTGGTGGAAAAGCAGCGCCTGGTTATCGAGTTGCCAAATTAATTATCAAACTGATAAACAGTATCGCAAATGTTGTGAACAACGATCCAGATATAGGAAGCAAACTGAAAGTTGTCTATCTCGAAAACTACTGCGTTTCTTTAGCTGAAAAGGTTATACCAGCTACGGATCTGAGTGAACAAATCTCAACGGCTGGAACTGAGGCCTCCGGAACAGGTAACATGAAATTCATGGCTAACGGAGCGCTAACAATTGGTACCATGGACGGTGCTAATGTGGAAATGGCCGAAGAAGTCGGTAAAGAGAATATGTTTATTTTTGGACTGACCGTTCAGCAGGTGAAAGAACTGAGACAGAAAGGTTATAAATCATCTGATTATTATCACAAGAACGAAGAGTTACGTCAAGCAATGGACATGATAAAAGATGGTTATTTTTGCCCGGAGGATAAAGGTTTATTTATGGAAATATTTGATAATCTTTATCATCATGACCATTATCTACTTCTGGCCGACTACGAAGATTATATAAGGGCACAGGATGAAGTTGACAAGCTTTTTGTTAATCCTCAAGAATGGGCGAGAAAAGCTCTTCTCAACATAGCGGCTTGCGGAAAATTTTCCAGTGACCGAACTATCAAAGAATATGCAGAACAAATTTGGAATGTAAAACCGGGTGAAACTAAACTTCCACTCGAGTGATTTCGAAATAAATACTGATGTTTGAAAAATATTGTCTTGTTTTTCCATTATAGAAATCTTATCTTTATTCTAACATTATTTTCTGACCACCGACAATTCCTTTCTTCCTGATTTTCAATGCATTTCAATAGTTAATTCATTAGCAATGTATTTACATGATTTTTGTAATATCCTTATTCTATTATTAGTCATTATAATCATCATCATCCCATGATTTGGTGTGGTTGTAGGGTCACTGCTCAGCTGAAAACTTAAGCAGCTAATTCCATATGCCTCGGTAAGTATTAATTTGTGTGTGGCGTTTGTTTGGGTAGACAAAGTAGACAACCCCCACTTGAAGGCACGCCTTGTTCGCGGACACGTACGTAGTTGCTGATTCCATTGACGGAAGCTTCCGCTTTGGACGTTGATTTCTTTCTATGAAGCTCTCTGCCTAGCAATGTCATGTTATCACCGCCTTGCATATACTGCCAGAAGTTCTGTCCTGTGTATACATTTAGTCTGTAGCCGGTGGAAACTCGCTGTAGTTATTATTTCTCGGCTGAACTCCTCGCCGAAAATCCTATCCATGGAGTTGACAGCAGACTTTGGTACCAGAAGCGATGAACTAAAAAATTTAAAAAAAATTAAGTGGTCAGGAATTAATGCCATATTTATTTATTAAGCCTTTAATGTACGCGTATGATCTCCCCTACCTACATTATAGGGAAATTATAGGGAAATTATAGGGAAATTATGTAGCATTTAGAATGAGAGTCGTTTTGTCAAATATCATTTCTGACAATTGACAATCTTCTCTTTCTTGATTTTCGCTACCTTTGTGGAGTAAAACATGAACGATACATTTATATTATACGTAGAGTTTTTCTATCATTAAATTTGCATTAATTCCTGATCACTGATGTTTTCTTTTCTTTTCTATTTTGAATACGTAAAATATATACCGAGAGCAGAAAGTTTTTTTTTTTTAAACTTTTCACCCCAAGCAAGGTGGGCGTGCCACTAACATGCAAGGGGTTACAGAAAGTGGGAGCAAGGGTAAAGAGGCTTGAAAGAGGAAACAATGAAGAGAAAGACGGGAAATAAAACAAATTTCAAATAAAAAAATAATTCAAAAGTTAATCATCAAAATTTGACCAACTTTTTTTTTTTTTAAAAAGTTTTTTCAGAAAAAGACAAATAAACTTTACGGGAGAAGAGTGACAGTGAAGTCATTGGGAAGCAAAAAAAAAAAAAAAAATGAAAAATCGCGTCAATGCTAAAATCGAAATACAATTCAGTCAGTTATTTGTCATGAGTGATACACAAGATTGACGAGGCAGATTTTTTCCCGTAGCAGGTTGCCATTTCTTTCTGTGGTAGAGCATTTGCCATCCAAGGTTATAGAACCCGGCCTGTTCTGCTATTTACCCATAGCTTGGGAGAGAAGAAGAGGATCCATACCTTTCACGTAAGTGAATGTAATGGATTCGACTGGAATTCGAACTCGGCTCTGTGATCGTGAGAATTAAATTTTTCAGAAAATTCATTAAAATTAAGTTTTTAAATAAATTCTTACCAGGATATCACAGGTTGTATAAATATGTAGCTTGTGAAATAGAGCTGAAAAATAGTAATAATTTCATATTTCAAATAAAATTTTATTTCCTGGTATATACGTCCAGTTTGAAAAAGATGAATGAACTACAGGTTTTTAATTGCATCTCAAGAAAGCTGAATTTAACACATGGTTGATTAAAAAAGAAAAAAAAAACTGCTGTAAAACGTTAGTAACGAAAATTGCTGCGTCTCCATGCCCATACCGCACGCCAAAGGTCTTGCCCGCTGATCCTAACAATTTCAGTGAAAGGCCGAAGTACTTCCTTGAAGATAGACTCTTCAGAACCATGCACGCTCCATTTGTGCCTTGTTCTGCCTAAAAAAAAAGATAAGGCTGGAGTTTATTTGCCTCACCTTTTTAATCAAAATACATTGGGACGGTTTAATGCGACACCCACGATATTTTTGCTTGTGGGTCTGGACAGATATTTTGTTCAGTTTTATCTATTTTTGTTCATAAGCGTTAAGGCGTAGCCACTAATTGTAACTCTTCACTGTAATTGAAAGGTGTTACATAGGAGACGGATTCTCTTGAAGCAAGATCGCTTCAAGTCATGCCCTGCCTTTCCCGAAAGTTTGCCTAATGGCAGGAATGAGGCATTTATACATCTTCACACAGAGATGTGCTATAAAGACGTTTTTTTTACAGGCAAAAGAGGATGAGTTCTCGATACATACACACACACATATATATATATATATATATATATATATATATATATTTTAGAGAGGACAAAAAATTAAAACAATAGAACAATAAAATTATTATCATTATCTAAATGTAAGAATTTCAACATTTCATACGAAACTTTATATGAAAAATGCACAGGGGTGCTATGTATTTTGCTGGACAACCAATTAAGAAGGACAACAAAAATGAATTCAAAACTCGTTTGAAGAGGGATGGATTCCATCAAGCCTTTTTGCCCTAGGCACATTCATTGATGATACATCAGTTGTATATATAATAAAACTATGACCCGAAAGCGTTACGGTACCTGCGATCGTGATTTATAAAATATCCCTGTCATACGACTTGATTAAATACGGAATAATAGGAAAACCTTTATAAAATTGACATGTTCTGCTAACTTTATTGTAGAAAACTTTTGGGAATGAGAGGCTACGGGAAAAATTCGTTATTTCGAAATTCTATGCTGTTTGTTGGTTGGAAAGATATCACGTATTTACATTCCATTTTTCAGGCTGCTATAGAAAATATTACTAATGAGGTGTCAGTGTTCATGTACCAGTTTATACGTTTTCCATTGTTATTGTTACAGTTGATAATATAGTTGAACTTTGGTTTTAAGTCAATATATTTTTTAATATTAATTATATTTTCTTCCTATTTACTGCAGCACAAGCCTCCTCAAATATTTTTTTGCTGGTCAATCCACATTTTTGGTTTATTAGCTTTTTAATTTGTACCAAACGTCTTTTTTGTGCCATTTTTTAAAACAAGTTTTTTTTGTTTTGTTCTTATCTTGTCGTTGATTTCAATTTCGTTTGGGATTGTTCCCTAATTTCTTCTCAACTTCCGTACTTATTTGTAAAAATTGTATATATTGTTTCTCTTTTGAGCTTATGTCTTTCTCATGATTCATCGTATTATTTATATATCGTAAATTAAAAATAAATATCACTCACTCTTATTGATTTAAATAGGAACAACATCGGCGGTGCATAACAATTTCTAACCGCATCAAATTCGTTATTGTAAATATTTCTAATGAAAAAGGAACATTAGAAAGTTAAATTAACAAGTCATTCTTATCTTATAAATATATACTGAACGTTTTACGGCCATCAGTTGGCAAATACTAATTTTATTGTGAAATCACTTGTTATAAAACAGCATTGGTGATTGGATTGCTTAAGCATTTGTATCGAATGTGGAGATAACCAAACAATCTCACATTTGAGTGGATATTATTCTATACCATACTATCCCCACGAGTATCGAATATGGGGATAATCAAAGAACGTGGATCTACCCTGTTGTCTGGATAGAATTCTACATAACAATAACACCCACTAGTATGGAATATGACAATAACCAGACAAAATGAATCACCCCTTGTGTTTGGATATTATTCTACATTCTACTAACACGGGCTACAAGGTAGCCAAAAAAGATTTGGCCGTTTTTGATTTATTAAAAACAAGGGTATACAGCAAATCTGACATACCCTTAGTAATCCCCATCAGTACCAGAAGCTTTTGTCAACGTGCCTTCAACTGCGCAGCGTCTGACAGTAAAAATTAGGTGTCTTGGATGCAAAGAAATCTGCAAATGCCAGCCACAAGTCCGCCCAATTTGGGAAAAATTTCCCCCGAAGGTAGTTGTCCAGAAAATGGAAGAGGTCGTAATCTGTTGGCGCGAGGCTCGGGGAGTAAGATGGATGACACAGTGTTTCCCGGTCAAGTCGCCGTATGGTAAACCCTGGTCATTCACACCACATGAAGGCTGGCATTCTCACGGAGAAACAGTACACCCTTGGGAATAACCAATGATGGCTCCTTCTGCTTCATCGCTTGTTGCACACGTTCCAACTGCTGCGAGTACAGATCCACGGTGATGCTTTGGCCTGTTGGTAGCAGTTCATAGTGCATCACTTGTCGATACAGATCATTATCTGGCGTGGGTGTAGAGGTGTTTTGTGGTGTGAGGCACGGGGTCCCGTCGCAACAGCCAATGACTGGCACGCTTGGAGGTATCATATAGGACTCACTTTTCGTCACTGGTGAGCACTCGATCGAATATGGGTACGTTGCGGTGCCGAGAATGCAATGAGAAACAGGCTGTCACTCGGTGCTACTTGTTAGCACCTGACAGTGTCTAGGGTACCCACTTGCTCCATTTGTAGGCCTTCCTCGTGTGGTTCTGGTGAAATTTGACTGTTTTATCAGAAACCTGGAAGCGTTCAGCAAGCTCATCACAGGTTTGACTGATGTCCTCCGATATGGCCGCCTTCAGGGCCTCATATCATCAAGGGACAGATCTTTCAACCTGAACTTCTGGAACTAATGCTCGACCGTGCATTCACTCATAGCATTATCCCCAAAGGCTTGACGTATTTTCAAGCTCACCTTAAAGTCATAAAGCAGACAATTCTGAACGAGCTGCTTCGACACTGCCATGTTTCCTCGTCGTTGCACGAACTGTGACTGATGTGTGTCCGCAACGCACCTGCACTGATCAAGAGCAATGAACCCACCCCCACTGCTTTTCCGGCACGGCACGTGTTCATTTACATAGCTGTGATCATTTCTTCCCACACGACATAAAAACGGTGAGGACTTTTTTGGTTACCTTATAGAATCAATTGTGACGATAGTCAGACAAAGCAGATTTCGTTTTGGTATTATTCCACCACTTACTAACTGTTATATAGGAATAAAATGTCACTACCGACACCGGAGTTTGAACGTAGATCGCCAGAGAACAAGCAGAGGCGATCCCATTTTGAATTAAGTGGACCACGTGATCGCAAAGGAAATGTATATATGGGAATTAGCGTGACGTCTAAATGATTACTATTTCTACTCTATCCACTATACTATTTCTCTATACTGATCACTACACGGATATCTATTCGGTGGTTACTTTTCGAGCGAGTATTATCAAGCAAATACTATTAGTGCGAGTGTTATTTGAAGGCGTCTGGTATCAGTATTGTTTAACGGAGTTACTATAGTTGTATCTGCGATTAGAAAGTCTCTACTACAACGAGCATTACGAAAGTGACAACGAGTATTCGTTGACATTACAAAAGTGGCAACGAGTATTCGTTAATATTACAAAAGTGGCAAGGAGTGTTCGTTGACATTACAAAACTAACACCAACTAGTATCGAATGTAGCGATAATCTGGTAAATTTTATTTCTAGTTTCGTTTGCATATAATTCCACATTTTACTCTCACCACTATTATCGAATGTGGAGATAATCAAATAAAGTGGCACTCCACTTTCGTTTGCATATTATTTTTTCTTTTCATGAGACACTAGTATCGACTATGGAAATATTCAGAAAAAGTACATTTCTTTTTTTCGTTTGGATATCATTCCACATCTTTCTAACACATACTAATATCGAATGTTGAGATAATCCGACAAAGCTTATCTCCACTTTCATGTGAATATTATTCCATATCTTATTCCACAGAAACAAATATCCAGTGTGGAGGTAATCAGACAATGTTCATGACGTATTGAGCAAATACAAACCTCAATATCACACTTAGCCCGTTCCCTTGTTAACCAATCAGAATCGCAATATAGATTCGACGCGAGTTAGTTTTTCCCCGTTCATTATTGTGCCTGGCAGATAATAAATTTTAATTGTGTTCGACTTATTTCTTTAGACGTGTACAAACGTCACAACATAATATGGTGTCAGAATAACGCAACCCACCCACAAGTAAATAAATAATACAAAAAGGGCCGAACAGATCAACATTGGAAATAAAAACATAAATGAAGTATTCCTTGATTTGAAACAAAGTTGTATCCTTAGTAGTAGCAGTATGAACACAGCATAAACTCAGGCTGAAACCCTGAAATAACGAAAGGTGTAAAGACGAATCAAAGAAAAAGAAAAATGTGTTTGAAACTACCAAAAAAAAAAAAAATCTAAATTTCGAAGGAAACTTGGACGAAAATTGCAAAAGTTACAAAGTATACAAGCAACGATATGATTTTTATTTGCTCGCTGCTGGAGTGATCGGAAAAGATGAGCGAATACAAGTCATAACATTTCTACATGTCGCTCAATCAGAAGTTCAACAACTTTTCAATTCATTCAAAAAAATAAATTCCGAGAATTACTGGCAACCAATAAAAATATAGCAGATATTGGATATTATTCCTCCACATCTTATTAACATCCACTAGTATCAAAATTGGCGATAATTAGACAGTGGATCTGCACTGCTGTTTGGATATTATTTCATATGCTACTATAGGAATTAAACCCTATATATATATTTCAACCAATAAAATTCTATCAGAAGGATTTTTGGATAGACAATCATTACAAGGGAAAATACCACCAAAATACTTGCAGCCGTAGTTGTAGACCTACGAATTGTTATTTTTTTTAACCATTTGGAAAATAACAATAATAACTCCCTTCACCACTTCCGCAAATTCGAGAAAAAGATTTTAACGAACCAATGTCAAATTATTTTCTAACCAATGAAAACCTTGAATTCAAAACTTCACACCCCTATGTGAAATTAGATTTTGAATCCCCTTACGAACATAAAAATAGAAGCCTACTGCTTCTCGGGGCTCAAAACAATTATGGGGGCTAGTTTGATCTACACGTGCGTATACACCCCCCCACACACACGATGGAACCGCTGACTAAAATTTTGTCTACGAGCTCACAAACACATTTGACTGTCCGTCATAAAGTAAGTCTGTTCACACATTTCACATGGCACTAAGAACGCTTAATTACTTTATAAAACAAATTTCATTGCAAAGAAAATTGAACATTTTATTGTTATTTTATACATCTGAAAAGAATATATAAATGTTATTTCAACTGACGTTCTGTTACTTTTCGTTCAAAAAATAACTTTTTTATGTTTCATTTAAACGTTGTGTTGTTGTTGTTGTTAAATGTGTTCCCGACACTCAGATCGCAGCGAAAACTTGGATCCCAACACTACTAACATCCACTTGTATTAGATGTGGCGATAGTCAGACAAAGTGTATTTTCACTTTCGTTTGGCTATTATTCCACATCTTACTAACACACAATAGTGTCGAATGGAAAATTGAATCTCCAATGTATGGAAGACTTTAATTCTTGCCGTTAAAATATAAAACCGATAAATTATTTATTAAATGATTTTTATCGTAATTTTTCTGTTATTTCCTTTTCGCCAAACTATATTCTAATCATTAAACTATTTTCATATAAATAAATGCATTTCAGTGATTTTTCTAACTTGAAAAGTTTCAAAGTAAATAAAAAAGAACCAAAAATATTATACAAATAAAACTTAAGGTTTTTCTTGTCAGAGTAATTAACTTTCAAAGTAAAACATTTTGTCGCCAATATCAAATAGAATTTCTGTGATGTAATGTTGCAAAGCTCACGTCATAGATTTCCTAGCGTTACACATTTGTAAAGATTTTTCTTGGTCTCGTTCAAGACAGTGCGAACCAAGAAACGATTGTGAATTCATTTTTGGTAAAAAGGAAAGTAATGAAAAACAAGAAATAGATTTTATTTTATTTTTTTGGTAAATCATTTTTAACAATAGACGACGATAAATACCACAAATATTGAAAAATACCCCTGCCTCACCCAACAAGCAAAAATTGAAAGAAAAAAAAAAACAGTATAAAAAGAACCTACCTTCTTTGTTCAGGATATTAAAAATATCAACGCTTTAGTTTCACAAGAGAAAATAAAAATTATAAAATGTAAATTGCTCTTTCAGATCTCGTTTAAGGGAGTTTTTTTTTTAATGTGAGTGCGTATGTCAAGAAATTGACACTCCTTTCCGCTGCTCTCTATATACTTATCGCGTTTCTCGATAATAATTTTCAAAGCGAGACTAAAGAGCTTGAGGATTTAAGTTAATATATATGCGCTGACATTAATTCCGAAGTAAGAGACATTTATCAGAGAGATGTGCTTGAATTCTTACTCCTAATTATTTCTGTTAACGAATGCAGATATCAAATATTTCATTTTACATATGTAGCTCGTAGTATCACAGGCAGGATTTGTTAAAGAAATACATTAAAACTTTCATTTATTTAAACGATTGTTCAGCGCCTTTCCTATTGGATATTTCAATTACTCGTGGTCAACCCCAGAAAAATATCATTAATAATGATTCACTAATGCAAGAGAAGTGATAATGGCAATTTTGGATGTGCTGAAAAGTTCTTTAAGTGAAAAAATGAAAGTATTTGACTTAATCTTATGTCGAGATTGTTAAGCTCTACGACGTAAGAAGAAATCCTCTCTCTCCAATACTAATGTTAGAGACTTCTGTTTGCATAAAAGCCTCAGGGCACAATGGACGAAAGGTAGTGAGATGCAGTCCGCGCGTAAATAATGTTGTACTTCGGTTGCTTTCATGATTTCAGCCAGTGTTTTTCATAGTCTGAAAATTTTATTTCTGATTACATTCACAGTTTCTACAATTACAAAAAATTCTTGCTGGTCAAAGCATTTTTCATATTTATTCTACGTTTCATTTTTCTCTTTTTCTGTAATTCTTAAAGACATTACTTTTTCTTGATCTTCCAATGTTTTCCGTTACTTTCTGATAGTTTTATTGATATGTTTGTAACCCAAATCTTTGTTACTTTTTATATCGCTACGATGGATATTCCAGTATTTATGGCTAAAATGTGACCAATCTAAATTTCATAGCTTCAAATGAAAGTTTCTAAATGCAAATCAATTTGTTTTCCTATATTGTTTTGATTTGTATTTGTAAAAAATGACATCCAAATAATCACGTAGACTTTAATACTTCCATGTGTATTGTTAGCATATCATTGCATGAATCAGAAGGCGCATAAACATTAATGTATGCATAATGGCTTACTTGTACGTAAGAGGAGAGATATGCTTCCTGGCTCTGGTCATCCAGAGATTTTAGAGGAACATCCATATACCGTTGCATCATTAATAGAGATATTTACAAAAGATCGTAGTATACTTTTAGGCAGATCATTTATGTGTACATAGTTAGATAGGTATCTTTTTATAAATTAAATACGAGGAAGCATGAAAAAGTTCTTTGATCATTAAAAAATCATTTTTTTGCAGAAGGGAGTATTCATAGTCAGATCAAACTTTTTCAGCATTCTTGACAGCAAAGACAGAATTGAATCCTGAAATTCAGTAAAAAATCAGTTATGATGGAACAATAATTAAATATTGTTATGAACCCGCATCTAATTTTATTCTAAAATCAACACTAAAATTTATATTTTAGAAGTACTCTGAATGAGGAGTCAGTACTTCCAGAAAGTGTGTAAATGAAAAAGAAATAAAGTGAAATTGACAATTAACAATCCTTGATCAAACTTACATGCATCCTAAAAAAGATTATGTAGTCTACGAAAATTACACTTTCTCCTTCTTGGTCATGTGATAGCGTGATGATTTGACCGGATACTATACAAATATTAAAGCAACCTTGAACTCTTTGAAATACGGCAGAAAAAGGAAAACGGTCAGTGACCTATTTTCGCCCACACATGTAAAAATCCATATTTGGAAGTCGTGGGTCACATGCCAAAATCGAGGCGCGAAAATAAAGACCGCCACCAAGTCAATCCCTCTTCAGAATTTAAACTGAATGGACGTCCAGCTAAACTTGCTATGATCTGCTATAAATTTGGATGTGCAGAATTGATAGAAATATATTAAGGTTTCTGAGTTTAAAAGACTCAGTAAAGTGTTGATTCAAAGAAATCAGTCCAGCATGTTAAAAAGCAGATACAACGAAACAAAGAAAGATACATTATCCTGAGAGTCAAGGAAAAGAAAGATTCAATGTATTCTTCAACTTATTCTGGACAAGACGGAAAAAAAAGAAAGGAAGGAAACCAAAAATAAATCCATTTCACAGATAAACTTTCTACCCAGCAAGGAGAAGAGAAAGAGAAGGATAAAAAGAAATATAAAAGAAAAGAGAAACATATAAGAAACACTAAAAGAAAAAGAAGAAAAAAGAAAAAGAAAAACTTTTTCAAGTAACAGATAAGTCCTTTGTTTCTATTGCCTGTTTTATTTTTGCTCATTTTGCCTTTTTGTCATTTGTAATGTCAAACAAGTTTGGTACAAGGTTGTTTGTTAATATATTTACCTCTCCCCCACCCCAACCAATGTTTTGCACCGTAATATTTATTTTTGTCTCATTGTTTTGTTTTGCCTCATCTTTCATCTTTTAATATACAACAACATATTTAATCCCATTTGTATATTTTAGTAATAAAATGGTTATTTGTTATTCCTATATCTTTGTCTTCTGTTGTTTGTCACCTACCATGTTTGTTTGTTAATTGATTCCATTTAGTTCGGCCATGTTTGATCAATCAGGAAAGGACTATTGGCAAAAGAATTTGTGATTCTCTATTGTATGTTACTGTGCCTCTTACTATAAGATTACTATAACAGTAAAAGTGGGCGGTACTTAATACGATTCATTAGTAATAGAGTTAGATAAGACATCAGTCGCTGTTAATCCATGACAAGAAATCTAGAATAAGTTGGTAGAGAAATGCTTGAGATATAATTTGATGCATCAAGACAAACAAAAATTTCTTTCTTTAAAAGTTATTACTCTTAATTTTCAAAGGAAATTCGTGTTGACCATAAAATTCGGCGGAAAATGCTCTTCTCACTTGGTGCAAATGAATATCTTTACCGTTACGACATGTGTAGCATGTCCCGCTCAATATACTTTACCCCACCCCCAAAAAATGACGGCGTTATTTATATATGGATTATTACTGCTGTCTAGAATCAGTGGAGTATGTGTGCACTCTACCTACAATCAGGGTATCGCTTCTTTTTGAGTGAAGCCGTCCGTCTGCTTAAGATCAAAGTATAGTATTAGTTATTTATTTCTGTAGTATAATCGCCGTTTTTCTGTTTTCAGTAGTTTACAATTAAAACAATGAGTGAAGAAAAATAGTTGAGATTGTACCAACTTAAGGTCCAAGTGAAAACCTGAACCCTGGGGCGGTACCTTCTCCATTAAACCAAAACGGGAGAGTCGAATAAATCTGATGCCTGCGTGACAGTAGTTGCGATAACGGGACAATTCTTATCTTTGGCCGATAGCTACACTTAGGAGCATAGCGCGTAAAAAAAGTATGTGTCACATCCTAAAACATTAGATAGGCCAAGTAAATAGCAGATCAAAAATTGGAGTATACTTATACTCTATAAAAAATGTTAATCACACAAATGTGTGTGCGTGTAAATATATAGAACTTTTCATATAGCACACATGTAATATATATATATATATATATATCATAAAACAGATTAAATCTGACAATTATTTAATATATTTTCTGTTTATACGTTATTGTTATCGATACCGTTTATTTAAGTAAATGATCTGATTTTAATTAAACAGTATTAATTACATTAACCAGCCTGAATATTCGAGAAATTTCGTAGAAAATATGCGTTCTCTGACAGGAATCGAACCTGTATTCCTCACGGAAACCATTTGACCTGACGTGTTGTATCATTCAGAAGGAGCGTCTGGTTAGCAAATTCCGAATTACTGTTTTATAAACACACAATCTTCGACGATTTTTCTAGATCGATCATATCTGCTCACGAAACGTATCTTAACGTAAACAGTGACAACATAAAATGAAATGGATTAGGTGCGACAATTTTTTAATAAATTTTCTGTTTATACGTTATTTTTATAAATACAATTTATTTAAGTAAATGCTATGTATTTAATTAAACAGTATTAATTACATTTACCGGACTGAATGTCGGAGAACGCATATTTTCTACGAAATTTCTTAAAAATTCAGTCCGGTAAATGTAATAATATATATATATATATATATATATATATATATAGAGAGAGAGAGATAATTGATAATATTAGTGGTCTATATATATATATATATATATAAATTCCCCAGAGGATAGAAACCCGGTAGAACTCAATGTCCAAGACAGAGTAAGAATATAATAAAAAAAGGTTCAAACACTAATATTCCATGGTTATAACGTGTTGTTATCTCTAACAGTTCCATCTTGCATCACTAACATCGAACATGACATTTAAATGGTATGACTTATGATTATATATATATATATATATCATTGTCTGTGTTTATGTGGTGCTCTATATATTTTTGATCATTTAATTTGTGTTAGCAAACTTTATTCATGTGTTGGTATATGTGCATATGGGTATGTAGGTAAAAAGTTTTCCTAAATAACTGATACACAAAATCTGATAGTTTTCTGATATTTTTATATAGCAAGGTATATATGTAGATACGTGTTAATCACTCCGTGGGTTTTTAATATTGTTAACGTTTTCTTCATCAATGTTCTTTAAGTACAAATTAGTTTAATTCTACCCATGTATTTTTATATGTAAAATGTATGTATGTATGGATGTGTGTTTTTTTTTACCTTTATATATATATATATATATATGTATGTATGTGTATTTGTATGTATGTATGTATAGATAGATAGTTACGTCGTATATTTGTTTAGATGAATGTGTGTATGTATATGTATGGATGTGTGTAAGGTTTTATGTACATATGTTTATGTGCACATATGTGTATGTCTATGTGTATATGTGTGTATGTGTATATGTATGCATGAGTGTATGTGTATTGATATATATATATGTGCACACGTATATGTATGTATATGCGAGTAAATAGAGATATGTTGTTGTGTATGTGTGTATCTACGTATGTGTTTTTGGGCATATAAATAGTAGGTCCTTTCTAGATTAAAATATTCGTTAATTTTTTATATATCTATGTTAAATTTGTAACCTGTAGGTGATATTACTTGCTTTGTCAAATTTTCTTACACATCGGTTCTCTTATAAATGCCCTTCGTTTTTAGGTTGCCCCCCCCTTTTTTTTCTCTCTCTCTCATCTGGATTTTAAGTTTAGATCATATCGTTTTTTTATTGTGCGTAGTGTCACCAGAAATGTATACACACGTTTCCGGTGTCTGTTTTTTTAATTTAATTTAGCTCAGCGAATCGGTAGCGAATTATGTATCGAAAAATAATTCCTATTTATCTGTATGTCACTCATTTAAATCGTTATTTAACTCCTCTTTAAAACTTCTCTCTGTTAAATTTTAATCCCCACCTTCAACTTTAGGCCTTTCTATCTTTCTTTCTTCTGTTACACCCTCTCTCTAGAGCTTTCATACATTTCCCTCCCACACTTGTTCCCCACTCCCACACATACACTCTCACTAAAATATTATATATTATATTTTCTGATTTCTTTTTGAATTTATAGGTCTGATGAATTGGATCGTGATTACGATTCCAATGTAATAAATTATAACCATGGAATATTTCTACACCATTGCATGATGCTGCAATATGCAAAAAACAAAAAACTTTCTCATAAATTAAATTATGTGTTATTTATAAAATTTTGAGACGAAAAAAGTATTCATACAAAATATATCTTTTAATATCAAAAGGCTTGAATTACCTTTATTTAAATAATTCTTTGTAAGTTTTTGCTAAATTCTTCCAATTATTACCAGAAAAATCTAGAACATTCCACAATTCATTTCTTATATAAGTTTATCTCCGCTCCCAAATCATCCACAATAATTATTATCATGGGGGAAAGACAAGCAACTATCAAATTCGCAAAAGGAATTGATCATCAAACATTGGAAAGAAGGCAAAAGTTATAGGAAAATAGCAGATAACCTGAATATACCATTTACTAATATTAGTTTCGATATTGCAAAGTATAAAAAGGTGAAAATGGTTGAGAACAAATCGAGATCTGGTGCACTAGGCAAGATTTCTTCCAGATCAATGAGAAGAATTCAGCACAAAATTCAAGAAAATCCAATGACTACTCGGAGAAAAATTCAGGAAGAATTAAAAGAATCAGGAATTATTGTTACTCATTTTGGGAAAGTGTTTTATGGACAGATAGAACAAAAATTGAAATATTTGGGCGTAATTCAAGGATTTACGTTTGGAGAAAAACAGCACAGCCTTTGCACCGAAGAACACAATCCCAACGGTGAAATGTGATGGTGGCATTATAATGGTTTGGGGGTGTTTTTATGCTAATGGTAAGGGTAATTTAGAGATGATAGATGGTAGAATGAATTAAAAAATATACCAAGATGTTTTGGACTCTAATTTGTTTGGGTCGGGAGTAAAGCTTGGACTCTCATATGAATAGGTTTTGCAACAAAATAATGACCCTAAACATACGACTAAATCTACGAAAAAATGGCTTATTGAAAACAATGTCAGTACACTCGAATGGCTATCACAGTCTTCAGACTTGAATCCAATAGAGAATTTGTGTCGTTTATGAAAAATCAAAGTTAATAAAAGAGCTCCGAAAAATCCTGGACCTAAAGAGAATATGCAAAGAATGGAGTAAAATACAAATGGAAACTTGCAAATCATTGATTAAAAGCTACAGAAAGAGATTAATTGCCGTTGAATTAAGTAAGAGATATACTACAAAGTATTAAATAGGTATTATAATATTGTACGAATATTTTTTCGCCTCCAATTTTTAAAATTTCATTAATATAACAAATTTTCCTGATTTTTTTTTTGCATATTGCAGCATTATGCCATGATATACAAATAGTGTATGGATTATAAAATTCTTTTATAAAATCCATTTTAAATAATAAAAAAAATCATGGCGTACAAATATTTCTTTCCTTCCTCCCACTATATATACATATATATATATATGAAGAAATATAGTCTTAAGATGTGCTATATTTATGGGATAAAGTGCTCAATATCAGAGATAGAGCGTGTGTAAATATAAAAGTGAACATGGAAGTCAACACTTAGAGGCGACAGTCTGTTTCATGCTAGATGCAATCGTCAGGCTATCTAGCATGAAACAGACTGTCACATCTAAGTGTTGACTTCTATGTTCACTTATATATATATATATATATTCCATCGGCGAGAAATAAGTTCTACTCAAACAGCTTCTTTCGGCGAACTATTGCTCTGTGGAACAGTCTCCCAAGAGGATGTTTCTCTGATCACTACATTCTTAGCCTGTTCAAGTTTAGAGTTAACCGTTATCTTCCCCTCCTATCCATATAAACTGCCCCTTAACGTAACTCTCTACATTGAGCCTTGTACAGGAGAGACCTTACTGTAAAAAAGAATGTAGTGTATAAACATTGAAATCAACCCTACATGGTGACTGTCACCTTACGCGATTATATGACCAAGTGTTATTCCATTTTAAATTTTAAGTCTCTCTATACGTCGCTGAGGACTCATGGAAAGGTGTAAACTAGAAGGGTGGAGGGGCTAATATTTTTAGATTTTTGTCCTGACCTTGAGTTTATTTTATACTATCTTCGGTTCTAAAGTCTGGTATTAGCTTTGAATGACAGTTTATTAGGTTTTGGTTATGGATTATTTGTTGTTTAGTCTTTGGAGTCGTGATGTGGTATTAGGTCGGATAATAGGAATGCCCACACTGTTTATGCCTACAAACGTTCTATCTCTGATACTGAGTGCCCTTCCCTCATAAATACAGAAAAACTTTAAGCAATATGTTTGTTTTCGTGAGTATTACTTGTTTTATTTCTATCAATTTAATATGAATTATCAGCATTTATTTTTACTAAAACGTTACATATTTTCCGAACACGCATAAATCATAGTGTCATGAAAATGATTTTGGATAACAAAAATTTACATTAGAACTAATTATACAATATAATTTTATATTTTTAATGAAAAACTTTAAGATCCTAACTTGATGTACAGAAACCTTTTTAGGTACGCAAAAGTAATGTTCTTTTCATAAAATTTTATTTGTGTATATTTAGGAGTTATGTATGTAAAATATGAAAGGTATCCCGTTTACACTTCTAGATACGAATACAAACATTGCATAATATAATATGTATATTATAGAGTAACGGCTACTGACATATATAAACTGATATATTGGACAAAGGATGCAAAGTATATATTGACAAATATCTCATTCGCTAAAATACAAAATTAATATTAGCTTCCTTTTTGATAAAATGGTTTCGTATTTGAACTCCAGATTAGTTTTTCTTCAGACACGCCTTTAACTTTTAAACATTTTTGCAAACCACTATTTATTTTTTGATAAAAGAATGTTATAAAATAAAAAACGTCTCATCACCATTCGTCTCAAACCAATCTATTTTTTTTATCGATAACGTTAAATTAGATTTTAAGGCGGCATTAAGAGAATAATAAAGTAATTGTATCTGGGGGGCCAATGGTTATTGTTCAAGCCTAGATAAAAAAAGGCAGTGTTTCGAATGTTGAGGCCAGCACAATTGGAGGACTGAAGCAGCAATCCTCTTATCCAATTTGGCCTTTTGTCTTGTTAAATAAAGCTTAATAAATACGACTTTGCTTAATGGGATCCAAATCGTTCGACCTATATCAGTTTGCACAGATGTATTCAAATGTCTCAGTATCGATTAACCATTGTAGCATACAACGTTGACCAATTCATATCGATTTACAATTCTGAAACTAAACTTTTACTAGATGTTACAGAATGTGAAGGCCAGAAGTGCCTCGTGGGTGTGGTATTCTGATAGTGATGGATTGCCTTTGTCTGGGTTTTGGATATAAGCCCAAAACGGCGCGAATTCAAGAGAGGGACGCAAAAATTCCGAAGCGTCGATACGCCTCCCACACTTATGTTAGCGAAGGGTCGCTGAGCCAATATGCGACATTCGTTCCTGTGACGTCATTCCTCCTGCCTCTTAGAATCCAAGTAGTCACCACTCTCTCCTAATAAAGCGAATAAGAAAAAGAAATGGTCCTTTTCGTTGATGCCATTTAAGTATTAGCGTTGAGACCCAGACACAGAACGCGCCACAAGGGTTTACTCACATATTTCAATACAGGTAAGGAATTGTGTCATCAAACTTTGTTCACGTTTGTTTAATTCCTTCATATTCCATCGATCAACAATTATGCCTTGAAACCATATTCTCGGGTGATCTAATTCTCCTGCCCGGATCGATTATTAATTGTACTATTGTGGACTATCACTGATCTCTATTCACCTGCTAACGTGAAATGACTACTTTTACTACCATTCACACAGATGGATAACATCAGCGACTCAACACAAGTATAACAAAAGCTCCATAAAATATTGTCACCGAGAAAGACACACCAACATCGTCATAACAATCTATTCCATATATGTCGGTTTAGTATTTACAAAAGAGTCCTAATTTTTAGTGAAAATATTTGGGTTCTGCATATTAGACTGCAAAAAAAATAAATAAAAAATGGAACAATTCAAACCACTTGGTTCATGCACTCGTAAATTGATTGCATCTTGATATAAACGTGACAAAAATCAAACTATTAAGAAGACATATTTTGTATATCACTGGAATTTCAACATAAGAATTTATGGTTGCAACTATCAAATGAAATCATTAAGAACAACTTTCTGTTTATTTTGCAATTTAGTAACTTGGATATTTTTGTATAGTGTTTTAGTTCCTTTTACTGGTACATTTAAAGGTTTTTGTTATTATGAAAAAATGTACCACAAAGAAAAAGAAACGGAAACTATTGCAGAGAGCAGCCATAAATCGGAAGCTGTGGAGAGTTATGAATTGTAGTGCATAGAGATTAATTGATGTTTCTATATGTTTTCATGCTATAAAAACTTAGGACACAGAATCATATTTTATTCAATTTTACATGTAGTATCATTAAGACACTTTATTAATTATTCCTAAAGTGTTGCTTTAAACATTAAGTACTTGGAATCAAAATTTAAACATACTTTAGATTTAAACAAGTTTGAACAAGTAAGCTGACCTAAAAATCTTGAGAATAATAATAAGAAATAAAAGAAAAATGTAAAATCTAAATGTCTTACACTTTTCCTGATCAGTGTTGAAGTCAATCACTTAAAAAAAAACATTCATTTTCTTTACCTCCTCCCACTATATATATATATATATATATATATATATATATATATATATATATATATGTATGTATGCTACCAATTTGTGATTGTTAGGAATAATTCCAAGGAGAATATTAATCCAGAGAGAGCTCATTGTAAACTACATAGCATTATAATAAAAATAATAACCAAGAAGAAAACCTTAAAGATCCATTTCGGTTATAATTTATTTCGTGAATATCTCTATATATTCATCTCTTCAGACCGAAAGATCTTAATAAATGGAGACAATTTCCCCGGACTGATACACTAGATTGACAGGGGGAAGGGAAAACAAGAGAGAAGAGAAAAGAAAGAAAGAAAGAAAGAAAGTGAATGATTGTAATTTTTTTTTTTAAATGTGAAAGAGAGCAGGTAAAAAAAAAAAAAGGGAAGAAAGAAGAGATGACGAGATAGTAGTAAGCCTAAAATAGTTTGACCTGTCCAAGAATTTTTTTTCTTAAAATGTGGAACTTTGTACATCGGGTTATACAGCAAATATAATAATGATAACAATATCAAACATTTATGAAGTTTTTTAAATAAAGATAAAAAATACAAAATAAAAAATAAAAAAAATGAGTAAGATGATGCATGGATAATAATACAAAAGATGTTCATTTAGAATTATAGATGGTGTATACATTGGCAGGACAATCATAGATCCAACTACATATAAAAAAGCACAAAAACTTGTGATATGCAATATAAACACACACAAACACAAACACACACGCATACATATATATACATGAATACATGTGAATTTATATGTGCTAACACTCATGTAAAGGAATCAAAACTTCAAGTGTGCATCCCCCAAAAGCCGACGATTTTAGGGAATTTTAAATTTGTTCTTATGTCTACACTTGAAAATCAGTTCGTTTCTTTGATTTAACAACTGGTTAGCATTTTTGTATTTGAAAATCAAGGGAAGGTTTTTGAAAAATTATATTCAAATAGTGCTTAACTACACCAGCATTACGATAAACTGATATAATTTTAAATTAGATTCGATTAACGGTCAACAGTGCAAACAGTGTGGGGTATGTATATTCATTAATATATATATATATATTCGTCATATCTGAAATATTTACACACACATGCACACATAAAGGCACACACATATATAAGAAGAAATATAGTTTTAAGTTGTGCTATATTTATAGGATAAAACACTCAATATCAGAGCCAGAGCGTTAGCAAATTTAAAAGTGAACATTGAAGTAGAGAGAGAGAGAGAGAGAGAGAGAGAGATAATATGACTAAATAAACAGAGAGAGAGAAATAATATGGCTAAGAAAACAACAATAAAAAAAATAAACCGGCCATGCCAAAGCAATAAACGAGAAAAAGCTACTTAAACTCTACGAAATAGACCGTGCCAAATAGCCCAGGTTAGAAAATTCGAAACAGAAACACAGTCCAAAGAAGATCAGGGACATTCCAAGGAAGAAAATACACGGAATTTTACCATGCTTAATAGTTTTATGTTGTGTTTCATTTGTGTTTGAGAATGATTACACGCGCAGCCTGTTCCTACAAAGTTCATCCGGCCAACCTGCACACTGTTCCTTCGCAATTAAGGAACTTCAGAAGAATTGGGTTTAGGAGCGTAAGTGAAGAGGAAAAATGAGATAAAATGAAATTATTTTGAAATAATCATTCAATTCAACTTAACAAAACAAAATAATCGTGTTAATAACGTAAGTAGAATTATTATACAAGTGACATTCAGGAGATGATCAAACGTTTTAAGCATATTATGAAACTTATTCCAAATAGAGAAGATATTGAGCTCTGAAAGTATATGAAAACAAATGAATTTAAGAGTTGTTATATATATATATATATATAAATAAATAAAAGTGAACATAGAAGTCAACACTTAGAGGCGAAAGTCTGTTTCATGCTATATATATATATATTTATATTTACACACGCTCTATCTCTGATATTGAGCACTTTATTCCATAAATATAGCACACCTTAAGACTATATTTCTTTATATATATATATATATATATATTACAAGTAGCAACCACTGATATTCATAGCACCCGTCATAATAGCATTTTTTATATCTCTAACTAGACTATCCGTGACCCGTTGGGTCACTGACACTTCAGTTTACAAAACAATGAAGTTGATTTTAACATAAAAAAGATTGTGTGTTTGAAGAAAGTTGAAATAAAAATACTTACTGTAGAAATAACTGGCATTTTTAAATCTTATCCACTTAAAATATTTTAAAATCAGACTAACTTAAAAATATTTTTCTAATATGCCAAAAGATATTTTAAAATCTTATTCACTTGAAAACATTTTTTAAATATTTAAAATATTGTTTTTTTTTTTTTTTTTAAAGAAAGCTGAAATATAAATAAACATGCACAAAATCACAGAGAGGGCGAAAGAAGGAGAGGTGGAAAGAGTGAGAGGTGGAAAGAGTGAGAGGTGGAAAGAGGGAGAAGTTGCAAGTGTAAGAGGTGGAAAGACAGAAAAGTGGAAAGAGAGTGGTGGTAAAAAACTATGCCCCCGACGTTTGACGTAAGATTCACAGACTTTTATTATTATACTACACGTGACCCGTTGAGTCACTGAAGATTCAGATTATGAAACATTAAAGTTGATTTTAACATTAAAAAATTGTCTGTTTGAAGAAAGTTGAAAAATACTTACTGTATAAATAAATCGTATTTTTAAATCATATTCACTTGAAAATATTTTTAAATATTTAAAATATTGTTTGTTTAAAGAAAGCTGAAATATAAATAAGCACGCAAGCAATCACGGGTAAGAGGAAAAAGAGAGCGGTGGAAGAAGAGAGGTGAAAAGAGTGAGAGTTGGAAAGAGAGAGGTGAAAAGAGTGAGAGTTGGAAAGAGAGAGGTGAAAAGAGTGAGAGTTGGAAAGAGAGAGGTGAAAAGAGTGAGAGTTGGAAAGAGAGAGGTGAAAAGAGTGAGAGTTGGAAAGAGAGAGGTGAAAAGAGTGAGAGTTGGAAAGAGAGAGGTGGGTTTCACGCTATCCGTGATCGTCCTGACGATCGCAGATAGCGTGAAACCCAGGGGTCACAAGCTAACATCAATCCACTATATATATATACAGAGAGAGAGAGAGAGAGAGAGAGAGAGAGAAAGCGAGAGAGAGATCAGGAACGTGAGGAACCATTTGATTATGTTTACATATCTATTGGTGTCTGTAAGTCTGTCTCATTGTTTATGCCATTGGATTATAAGAGAAGAAAGTAAATATTCCATATCTCAACAATGTCGTTGTAATTGTGTCATTCTGTTTGGTTATCATGAGAAAGGTTACCCACAAAATCAATACTTACACCTGTATGCAGTAACATTTTGAAGACAGCATAAAATGCTTGCAAATCACATCTTCCATTCTGCACCAGAACTATGTCAAGAACTCTTCATGCTGTAGGGTTTTAGATCAGGCATGGATAACTTTTCTCGAACATGAGAGACGCATGAGGTACAGGCGGGCCTCACTACTAAAAAAAAAAATAAGATATTTTTTTTTTATTAAAGATACCACTGCCATTTAGTCAACAAACGCATCTGCCTTAGAAAAAGTTGATTTTTTTTTTCTTTGGAGAAAAGATTCCTTGTATAATTGAAAAAGGTCCTGGTATAATATTATCACTGATGACAGCATTATTAACACCACGCATTGCTGCATCTGATTTCTTCCTAAATTATTCATTTGATTAGACAAAAATATTTGTAAAAGAAGAATAATTATCATTGATCTTTTCTGTTTCTGAAGTAAAAGATATTTACACGTATGATCCTCCTTAGTGAAAATCTCCAATGGTTTAAAATGCTGACAAAGTTACTTTCAACGAAATGTTACAAAATTCAAGAAATATCGTACTTAATTATTGTTTATATATGTGGTTAAGTATTAGAGATTGTGTGAGTGAACAAGTGAGAACGAAAAGAATCAAACAACAAACGTTATTTTCATGATGAAATTAGGCGTGCCATTCAGATATCTAATCGAGCCGCATGTGACCCACGGGCCGCAGTTTGCTTATGACTTTTTTAAATAGATCCCTTTACCTAGCGAGCAGATAAATTAGGTGAGTAGTGCCCTTTGCACAGTTAGGGACAACCGAGATGAATTAGTGCCTTTGGCAATTAGAGAATTTAGTCCTAACCTGAGAAGGAGTTGGAGTAAGACGTGCCGCAACCAACATCCAGACTCACACCAATGGGAAACAAGAGATATTCTTCGATGTTAACTGACGACCTCAGCTTAAAGATAGTAATCTTGTAGGGTACAACCATCATCGATTGTAATACTATGGTTATGTCAAGTTTTATTCTTGTTTTGCATTGTTAAAGTTAATAAAAATGGTAAATGTATTTTGGCACCTTTCTTTTTATTTCCTTTTGTACCTCGTATTTATGTTTGGAAGTACCTTGAGGTAGGGTGTCGTTATAAAATAACGACACAACAACGTTTTCCTTATGGCAAATATCCCGACGAGTGTATTTTTTTTTTTAATTTTGCACATTCTATGGGTATTTTAGAAAATAATAGTGGATACATCGAACCTTAGACCAATGGCGTACCTAGGGTGGCACTTTTGGTTCGCGGTGAGTTCTCAGAAAAGAAAAAAAAAACAATAGCATAATTTCGATAATTTTTGCAAAAAAAGTAGCGATAAGGAAGAAGATAGGGTTCAAATGAAGCCAATTTGTCTTTGATATAAAAATGGCTCAAAGCCAGCAACCCAGCAATAAAAAAAAATATTGTCTCCAAACGCGCTGTCAGCTGGTAGGGATAAACCCCACTTTACAAGACGTGAGCAAAAGGTGTGAAAAAATTTGAACACTTTTAATGGGTTTGATGTGAGGTCAAATTAAATTAGTGAATCCAGAGTTTTTTCACACCTTTGTGAGAAGTCCAGACTTTGGCCATGGTTATTTCGATTTTGATTTTTCATGTCTGTGAACTGTTAACGAAAAAAAAATAAATAAGTGAACCAATTGATTTTTTCTTATCATAGGTCTAGTTTTAATACGGATATAAAATCCTTACTTTTCATAAATTATAAAATAGATAGATAAATAAATTGAAATAATTCCAATGCTTTAAGGATATCACATCCATTCCAATTTTTCCGGAAATATCAAACGGAAATTTAAAAGAAAATTAATATATTTTTTTAAATGCAGAAATTTTACTTAAAGTCCAAAAATAGGATTTTTTTTAAATTTACAAGTTTTTACTGAAGTAAAACAATGCAATGTTCTATTTTTTGTTTATATAGTTGAAGTTATATTAAGCAACATAAACTAAGGATTAAATGTATAACATTTATTTCAGTTTTAAAAGTGAAATTAATTACTTTGCTAATAATGACTTCAACTACGTAAAACAAAATAATTTTAAAAGATTGCATTTTTTACATTGTTAAAAGAAAAACGAACTGTGTTTCTGTTAACGTGGCATTTAATTTATGACACCTGACTTGTTGGAATTAAAATAAATATTAAAAAACTGATAAATTAATGAATTAAAAGTACAATGTGTTTTTTTGTTTTTCTTTTTAAATAAAACAATGCGTATATAAACAAAAAATGTTAACTTTCTTTTAACATCGTAAAAAGTTTTTAAAGTTTTTAAAATTTAGAAAAAACAGATTCTGAGAAATGAATAAAAATATTAAAAATTGATAATAATTTTGAATATATAAAGTTTAAGGGGTTAATGTGCATTGTAATATTGTATTTCTTCTGGGGAAGGGCGGCAAATTTGAGGGCCACCCCGGGTAGCAAAAACACTAGCTACGCCACTGGCCTATGCCTGATGTGAAGGATTTCATATCTAAGTCCGGATTGTTCATAAACTGCTTAGAAAATACATATTAAAATAGAACTTCTTGTTCACTAGAAACACGCAAATTCAGTCAAAACAGCTCTTTTCACAAGTGGAAATCTAATAAGACACGAGAATATACATTACAGTATATTCACTCCAGTTTAATGTTACCCACTGCAGAAAATACAGCAACTAGCTATTTCATGTTTTATGCATTCATAACACAGTGAATAATACATTAAATATTCACTTACTCGTATGCATGACTACTCACAGTATAAAGAACTTTTCACAGATATATCATACTAGTTCTTTTTACATCAATACCAATGTACTTGCCAACATACCTACATATTTTTAATCATATCACCTCAAGCAAGGCAGTGAAGTTACTAATGTATAAGTGGTTACTCAGTGTGAAAAAATAAGAAAAAAGAAAAACATTATTAAAGAGTGAAAACAATCAGGAGAGCAGTAGATAACGAACTGACATTGTCTTTAAATTTTGGGAGATCAAAGTTGGCTGGAAAGCATGTAGCCGGAAGAGAGTTCCACAACTAAGAAGTGTAAGAAAAGAAACTGTTATCATAGAACTTGCGGTTACATCTAGCCAATTCAACTGTAAATTGATGAGACCTTGTTGCCAATCAAGTACTGTACTTAAATTCCTAAAGTCTAGTTACCATAGCTGGAAGCTCATCCGAACATGAAAGTATTTATAAAAAAAAGTCACAGCGAAATTACATTACGATGATGAGAAAGTGAGTGAAGCCGAGGCGCCAGGTCAAGACCAATAATATTGCAGATTCTTCTTTGGATTTTATCAAGAATCTCTAAATATTTAGCCGGTGACCGAATCATATGTGGCAGCAATATTCAAAGCATGGATGAATGGTAAAATTATAAATATGCAAGGTAGATTCTGGCGAGAAATAAAACTGTCTAGCTCGGCATAGTGAACCGACTTTCCGAGTAGCAAACCTAGCAATGGATTCAATATAACCTTGTCAGCCAAGAATATTAGCCCTAGAAGGTGCAACGTATGGAGGTTAGCATCAGCCATACTTAGACAGGAAGCGGTCTTTCAGGTGATTTTTCGTTTTGGAGGCGTTAAAATTCACAAGCTATTCCTTGTTCCAGTTAACGACAGACAGATAATTCTTTTTTTTAGATCGGATGCCAATTTGATTTTATCGAACTTATCTGACTTACTATCGAGATAGGAATAAATAGTTGTTTCATTAGCATAGAAGAGAACTGATGTTATCAGGAAAGTCATTGATGAAAATTAAGAACGGAGTATGTCCAAGGATAGAGCCCCGGGGACATAGGTATTAGTAGAAATAGATCTAGAAGAGTGCCCATTCAAGAGAACTTTAATTTCGCAATTTCATAAGAAAAACTGAATCACTTCAAAGACTGAATCAGTTCAAAGATTCTTTCAGAAATAGAGAGAGTTACCTTTCAACTTGTGAAGACCAGTATGCTAAACCTTGTCAAACGATTCCAAGATGTCCAATGCAACAATTACCAGCAAACAAAGACTTAACTCTTTCCAGGACACGTTTACATTTATTACGTGTAGCTACGAATATGCGTCTGTTGTGATCGAAGCTGTCATGCTGGTATAACCAGAAATAGTAATTCCTGTGGGCTATAGCGGCTGAACAGGCCGATGTGAACCATGGAGAAGATTTTGATTTCACCTGCTATTTCCGAGAAGATACAAAAGCAATCAAGAATTCTGTTACTCACACATGTATATTTACATTTGCACACTGATATATTATATATACAAATAACTTTCTTAGCAATTACTCAGGGAACACCATTTTTATCTGATATTTTTTGCGCTGTATTGAATATCAATTTTTTTGTGGTTGTTGTTCTAGTAAATTAGTTTTTAATCTTATTTTTTGGTTACGAAAACTATTAGTGAGCGTTTCTTGTATTGCCACTGATCTCCAATCCTTTCGGTGCTTGAAAAAGGAAGTTGTAGCAGATGTCTGGCGGGTTTCAGGCACTCTTTTGATTAAGGAGTTAAATATAAATATTCAAAGCCGCAAAGATTGTTTTCATCGTGTTTACGTCTAAATGCGATTAGATAAAGAAACAAAGCAAAATACATTTTAATGATATTTTAATGTAGATTCATGCTTCGCCTGAATAACAGAGACGTTGACTTGCTGGGCAAAATGAAAACAAAAGAAAAAAAAATTATGCACGATGAATTTAAAAAAAAAAAAAAACTAGTTTTACGATTAAGCTGTTAAAATCGTAAAAACGAGTCATTTTATACGAACAGATTAAGTTCTGATTTATCTGAAGTAAAATGAAATTTGAATTTAAAACACAAATTTACATATTTCAAATATAATGAGTAGAAAACGCATAAAAAGATTGGATAATAATTTTAATTTGAAATTTTGGACAAAAACAAAAAACAAATATAACTGTTGAGTAAAGTTTTAAAAGTGGAATAAAATGATACGACGCAAAGAATTATTGATAATGAAAGAAAGAGGAATGAACAGGATTCAAGAAGACGGGCAGTGACGACTGACATTGTATTTCGATTTTTGAAGATCGTAATTAGCAAGTAGAAGCAAGGAGCCGAAAGAAAGTTCCACAACCGTGAAGTACAAGAGACTCAACTCTCAGCATAGAACTTATGGTTACAAGTAGCAATTTCAACAGTGAAATTATGAGACCTATCCGCCAAACTAGTACTGCGCTTAAATTCGTGAAGTCGAGATACCAACAAGGAAAGCTCATGAGAACAATTACCGTGAAAATATTTATGGAAGAGGCAAAAGGATGTCACGTTACGGCAGTAGGAAAGTAATTGAAGCCGAGATGCCAGGTCAGGGCCAATAAAGTTACCCATTTCTCTTTGGATTTTATCAAGATTTTTTAGGCACATAGCAGAAGCACCAGAATAGATGTGGCAGCCATATTCAATGCACGGACGAAGGTTAGACTTATAAATGTGCAATGTAGATTCTGGCGAGAAATAAAACTGTCTAGTACGACATAGTAAACCGACTTTCCTCGCAGTCGATTTGATTCAATATAATCATTCTGCTTCATGTCAGTGGAAAACATGAGACCAATGATATACTCCGCTGAAATTAGATCACTTTCTAATTCATTTTGCATGTCGGCCGAATATGAGCGCCAAGAAGGTAGTACACAAAATAAAAAGTCGTTTTCTGCGCATGGGCTCTGCGCATCACATCCAGTCCACAAAACAAATCCCCGCATTGAAAGTAATATAATAGCCAATCACGAACGTCCCATCGGAAAAAGAGATGATTCTGGGGACTACCTAATTTGTAGGTCTCTCGTAACGACCAATACAGTTACGGACCGAAAAGCCACCTGCCGACACGCAGGCACGTTGTCGCTGTGGCCGTCACCGGCATGATCGCTTCTCTCAGCACAATCGTGACCTCGCTCAAGGTCCAGTAATCTCATCCGACTCTCCACATACGGAATCCAACAGAGACCAGCTTCAACGTCGCCAGGCTCCGGACGCCAACCACCGTGATTTATAACACTACGGCATTGTCACTACCCAGCTCCAGGAATCCACGTCATCACTACCGTTACCTTGTTTCGTTGATATTACATTCGAAACGAATCCAACAGAAACTTCTAGCTTGACCCACTACAGGCACCATTTGCTGTCACCACCGTGACTGTTTCGCTGATACCGCATTTAATCAGAATCCAACAGAGACCTTCCGAACGATCAACGTACACCAGCTACACCTAATCCATCGTTGACACTGCAATCACCTCGTCAACCAACGCGCCCGATCACGAATCAACCCACCACCGTGACCTCGATCGATTAACACGCCAACACACCTTACCAGGTAGTTTGGCTTCAACATCTCGGCATCACAAGACTGCCAGCCCATCAACACCATCACAGATGTCGATTTCAACATTAAAAAATAAAGGCGTGCGTCAAACCCCACCAATGGCTATTTCACTCCGGACTATCTTGTGACCTCGGCCAGAAATCGGTCAACTCTCGGCACTACCGACAACAACCCTACATCTAATCTCTTTCCTGACAAACAGCAACCCAAAACGACTTATTAACAATTTTGCCATGTTTCTAACAACTATAAATCTATTGTATATTTTACGAATACACTATTTGAAAATCGAATCCTTGTCATTCCTTTCTTTCGCAACAAAACGTTCGTTATAGCACGAAGAAGGCGTATTGAATTGCTTGTTTGTAGATTAGCATCAACATTGAAGGCAAAAACGTTCTTTAAGATCATCAATAAAGTGCAGTTTCGTTTTTAGATGCGTTAAAATTAACAAGCTACTTCTTGCCCTAGTTAACAACAGATTGAACGTCAATTTTTAGATCAGATGCCAATTTGATTTTATCGAACCTATTAAGACAAGACGAGAGTAAATAGTTATATCATTAACATAGATATTGGAAGCGAAGTCGGGAACTGATGACATTATGAAAGTCGTTGATGAAAATAAAGAACAGGGTGGGTCCAAGAATCGAGCGAGGGAACACTCGCATTAATGTAAAAAGTTCTAGAAGAGTGGCCGTTCAAAACAACTTTCATTCATTACGCGGTTTGATTAGGAAGATTTCATCAAGTAAAAGAAACGGGTTGAAACAACATTCAACTTGTAAAGAAGGCCAGCATGCCAAACACATTCGGAACATCTAAAGTAATATTCCGAACTTATGCATTCTTATCTAAAGCTTGACAGAACTTTTCAACAATAACCGTAAACACATCGACGGTTGACCTAGAGAAGAGAAAGAGATATTGTTTGTCTAAAAGATCCTGCGAGGTGAGATATTTAATGAATTCCGAGTTGATTATAGACTTTAGTACTTTGCCAAAGTTTGGTAGATGACTAATAGGTCGGGAGTTTGAAGGATCAGGCGGTCAGATTTCTTACAGACAGGAACTATAGAATTCCAACAATCTGGAAAGCAAGAAGCAGCAAGGCATCTATTGTAGAGCTTGGCGAGAACATAGCTCAATTCAGGCACACATTTCTTAAGGACATTTGCAAGGATGCAATCGAGTTGACATTTATAAATATTTAAACTTAAATTTGAAAAGAACATCATTATTTACGCAGGAAATATTTGAGGGCATTCTGATAAATATAGTACCACCTATAAACACACGTCAAACACACTTTATTATATCGCTAGCTTATATAAAATCCATACTGGAATTTCAAGTATGTCTACCTGTTGACCCAACCGGTATAGCTTAAATTCTTTCATCCACACACAAAACTAGAATTATGATACACGTAAACACATGAATTATACACGCGAACGCTGATTGACAAAACAGATGCACGCGAGGTCTGCTTAACCAATAAAAAACAAACAACATAAAAATTTAAAATAGCAGAATTTTCTTTTTCTACTCTATATTTCATTCATTGGTGAAGTGTTAATTGCGGCCCAAAACAAAGCCAACTAAGTATTTCAACAAAGTTCTTAAATGTTTGTAGCAGCAAAGTGTTATATATATATATAAAAATACTAAATTAACATACTACAATTAAAATTCTTTTTAAAATATCACATAAGTTATCTCCTTTGCATAGTGGTGAAAAATATTTTGAATTTTACGGTGTTAACGCATAACACATCCATAGATATGCAACTCCTGAAGATGGTCTCAGATGAGACTGAAAATACTTGGGAAATATTTTTTGAAAGAAAATTTTGGAATTTTTCTTGATCAATTTTCTACAGCCACCAAGAAATTAATTTGCGGACTTGAAATGATTAAAACTAAAAAAAAAAATTACCACTAAATTTTTTTAACCAAACATGCTTGAATGAAAATATATATATATATATATATATATATATATATATATATATATATATATATAGTTTTAAGGTGTGCTATATTTATGGGATAAAGTGCTCAATATCAGAAATAGAGCGTATGTAAATATAAATATAAAAGTGAACATTGAAATCCACACTCAGAGGCGACAGGCTCAATCGTCAGGCCGCTGATTGTGTCTAGCATGAAACAGCCGTTCGCCTCTGAGTGTTGACTTCAATGTTCCTTTATATATATATATATATATATATATATATATATATATATATATATATATATATATAAAAAAAAGAACAGTAAGATATATAATCCGGTGTTCTTATAGATATTTTTATTTTTACAAAATAGTGCTCAATGTAAATTTACGGAGCCTAACATTATAAATTAATTGATTTTAAAATATGTTTTTTTCCGCTACACAGTTCTAACCATATAGAACTTTTTATATAATATTTTAAAATTTTAAAGTTGTAATTTTAAAATTGTAATTAAAATTGTAGTTAAATAAAATGAATTCTAACCTAAACTTCTTTTAATTAGTACTACACGCACTTAAAAGAATCCAATAAAAACACCTATAGTAAAATAAAATAAAAATAAAATTAATATGAAATGCCATAAGATGTAAGCTTTTGAATGACCCATGTCCTTTGTACTTACATGAGAAGCAATATATTACTAGGTTTATATATAAAATAAAACTTTACTAAATCAGTGAAATTAAGTAACCATTTTTGCCGTCAGTCATAAATTTTTTAATAATAATAAAAAAAAAAAAATGTAACCTCATATACATACTTAAACTTGATGTTAAAATAATCCTACATAATATAATGGAGTCTAATACATTTAACTGTTCTTAAAAAGAATATAGTATAATAAAAATTAAAAATGAGAATATTTCAAATCGTAGTTAAATAAAAAGTATTATGATCTGAACACCCCCGAAAATCTTTAAATTTATAAATAGAAAAAAAATGCCGTAAGAATTTTTTTACCGTTAACAATAATTTTTTTTTTAAAATCCAGACGACATGCATTGAACGGGTGTCAGTTTTCATTGTAAAATACATCCCTACCCCTTACCAAATTGTAGCTAATAACTGATACAATGATACTGACATAAGGAATACCTAGACATCCCTTGTCCAATTCAAGTAGAATATTCTGTAACCATGGAAACGTGATTTTAGCTGTGTCTTTAAAACCCAGTAATTTTTAAAAGTTACTACAAAATTCGCTTGAGGATGAAATGGAACTAATGCTTTTAATTTAATTGCAAAATTAAATTCGGGGCTTTTAGCTTTGTATTTTAAAAAAAAATGTTTAGAACTGTGTAGGGAAAAAAACATATTTTAAATCAATTAATTTATAACATATATATATATATATATATATATATATATATATATATATATATATATATATATGAGAGAGAGATAACAAATAAAATAGATGATTGCATAACTTGTAGATAAACTGAAAGAGAGTCCTTTTTAACATATCCATCATAGTTGTATATTCACCGACAGCAGCTCAAAGTACAGAAGAAGAAATCAAAAAGTTTTACTCTACGCTAGACAACGCCAAGGCTCAATGAAAATCGCAAGAAATTAGAATCGTCACAGGTGACCTGAATACCAAAGAAGGCAAAGATGGTGTATTTTTTAACCATAAACTGAATTTAGGTAAAAATAAAATAACCGGAATGAGAAGAAACACCCAACTCAAAAAAAGAAAATGGCATAAGTAATTTTTCATGCTACTTACTTCATTATACTAAATTCATCTCCATTCCGCCTCCTTTCCCAAAAAGAAAAGAAAAACTCGTAGCCCAAATTAGGTCGCCAATCCTTCTAGGCAGTAGTGTGCAGAAGAGGGGTGTACTAAGAGTGTGACGGCCCCGGGCATCCATATCGAGAGGGCATTAACTCAAATAGTGAAGAAAAATTTAGTTTATATTGAGTTTATATTTAATTTGAATAAAGTGCTTATTTCAGGTTTTACATATGAAAAAAAAATCTATTCTTTTCTTACATTTCTTAGTACTAGGCTTTATAGCCCCCCCTCCTTGAATCTTAGGGGGGCATGTCATCAAGGAGTTGGGCCCCGGGCATCACCAAACATCACCAAACCTCTGCATGTCACTGCTTCTAGACTAGCTTACCTGTCATTTCAATGAAAATCTCAGGAAAAAAATGGATTTGGGTTAGATGGGAGATTACTTCTTATGCCGTGTCCATATTAACATACATTTCCATTTTCTTCGTTTACAGTTAAGAAGACAATTTTTCTAAAATCTAATTTCCTTTTCCAATTTTTTTTCTTTTAGTCCAGGATTTCTATATTTATTTAGTTAAAATGAAAATCTTGGGTAGTCGTAGTCATTTAAAGAAAATTAATTCAGTTACTTCCCTTGCATTATATATTTTTCCACTCTGATGAAAACGGAAAAAAGATTGTCAAAATATTTCCATTCATATTTTTAAAGGGAGAATGAAAAAGATGACTTGTTTTGAAAAGTCTAAAATTGAATTATGACTTTAACATTTTGTGGGAGCAATTAAATATTAAATAAAATATACTAAGTTTTGTTAAATATAATAAGAAATGAATCAAAATCAAAAGACGGAAAAAAATCATCAAAAAATAACACAATGAACTAATATTAACATTTATTTTACATTTTCGTTTTATTATATTGCATTATTTTCAATATTTTTTTTTTTTAAATATTTTTGTAATTATTGTAATTTATTACCTGCAATAATGAAATAACAAAATTCATGATATACACGATTGAAAAGGGAGAGAATTAAATCATAATTACTACCCTTTAAAAATCTCGCTGTACGTATTTCCATAGAAACGGGATAACTAAGGGTTAAAATGAATTTTTAAAAATGAAAAATGTTTCTTTTTATTTTAGTTTTATTTTCAAGCGAATAAATTAAATTTAATATTTCCAATAAGAAAAATGTTTTTTGGTTTTAAAAACTAATTTAAATTTTCTGGTTGGATTTTCACTTTGAAATTGCTATAATCGCTGATTTTAGAGCTATTTTTAGCCATCCGTCATCACGATATAATTCTCTTTATTAAAATTCTTTCAATAATAAAATATACTTTATTGAAACATTGAGGAATATAATTATGATTTAAAGTTTAATTAATATGATTTGAAACAATATTACTTTATGTTTAAAATAAAGCAGAAATGCATTTTTAACGCGGCGGTAGCTGTTTATTTTGATTTTTTTAATATAATTTTTAAACTAGCCATTAATATTAAAAATTCAAGAAAATAGTCTCCGTAATCTAATGTTTTATCCATTTTTAGATAATTTGGCTTTAAATTTACTATAGTTATCACTTATTTTCTGATCATATCGTATATGAACATCCGTATTTACAAAAAATTGAGATCATTATGCACATACAAAAAAATTCAAAATTCTTTTTAAATATTGGAGACCGCTTTATTGTAATAAGCTTTTCGGTTTTTATTTAATAACAATATCACCTAACCTAGACATATTAAGACAGAATTTTTAAAGGTTTTTTAAAAATTGTTTTTCTTCAGACAATACTATCTATAATTTATCTTATTCATAAAAGCAATTAAAAGCTTTTCTAATTCAGTTATGTTTTAGTTTTATTTCATTTTTTTTTAATTCTACGATTGAGAGCAGATTTTCAGTAACTGGGGTTCTTGTTTTGAAATTGAGGATTTAAATTCTCCTGAAGATTCTGTTTTTAACTAATATAAACATTGAGCAGATCAAAATTTAATTTCCCGAAATTGCATAAAATCAAGTGTATGTGTTGGTGGAGGTGTAACATATGTAAAAAAATATTTTTACCAACATCTTCTAAAAAGAAAACATTCTAAAATAAATGTTTTTTTGTGAATTTCCGAATCAATATGTTTTTAATGCCAAAAAGATGCTACGATTTTTATTACTAATTTTTGACACCCCCACCTCCACTGACGCAAAAATAACAAAATATTTATCCAAAATTTTGAAAGTTCTAAAAAGGATCAAAAATATTATTCAATAATCAATGACTCCTTTCGTTTTTCCTTTTAAGAATAACAAAGATTTTGACGATGAAACTTTGTTTTTATTAAGTTCGGGGCATTTTTTCATCATGGTATGCTAAGTTTTTATCGTACCAGTGGTGGTTCTAGTTTAATGGTTAGCAAGACAATCTAGTAGATCATGACAAATGTGCAGCAAATTCAGTCCTCACTAAGTGCTCGATAGCTATAACTATGTGCCAGAATAAGCGTGTTATACTTGGGTGTTTATCTTCGTCCAAAACCAAGTCTGTTTAAAATACGGCACTTATGTCATTTGCCAAACTAAGTTAAACCTAGTAAGTATGGACATTTAAGATCTATTGATGGTTACTCAAGTAGTCTTACGTTCATAAGTTCATTAGTAGTGTGAGTTTATAGCAATATTTAAAATTTAATTACTAAAATAGTGCGTTGAGATTTCAGAAAAACGTTAAAAAGCCACACAAAACAAGGATTGATATCAAGACCTTCCAATAACGCAACACAAAATAAGGATTAACATTAGGTCCTTCCAAAAAAGCCACACAAAACATGGATTAATATTAGCTCACTCCAAAAAATCCACGCAAAACAAGGACCAACATTAGATCCTCCCGAAAAAGCAAAACATAAGGATTAACATTAGATCCTCCCAAAAATGCTACACAAAACAAGGATTAACATTAGGTACTTCCGAATAAGAAAACATAACAAGGATTAACATTAGGTTCTTCCAGAAAAGTCACACAATACACGGATTGACATTAGCTCACTCCAAAAAATCCACACAAAACAAGGATCAACATTAGATCCTTCTGAAAAAGCAAAACATAACAAGGATTAATATTAGGCTCTTCCAATAATGCCACACAAAACAAGGATTAACATTAGGTCCTACTAGAAAGCCAGACAAAACACGGATTAATATTAGGTCCTTCCAAAAAAGCCACACCAAACACGGATTAATATTAGGTCCTTCCAAAAAAGTCACACCAAACACGGATTAATATTAGGTCCTTCCAAAAAAGTCACACCAAACACGGATTTACATCAGGTCCTTCTGAAAAATCCCTCCCCAGAATACGGACTAACATTAGGGCCTTCCGCAAAAGCCATACAAAACAAGAATAAATATTAGGTCCTTCCAGAAAAGCAACACAAAACACGGATAAACATTAGGCCCTCCCCACCCAAAAATTCCATACGAAACAAGGATTAATATTATCTCCTTCCAAAAAAATCACACAAAACATGGATTAATATTAAGACCTTCCAAAAAAGACACACAGAACAAGGATTAACATTAGGTCCTTCTAAAAAGCAACAAAAAACAAGGATTAACATTGAATCCTACCAGAAAAGCTACACAAGACAAGGGTTAACATTAGGTACTTCCAAAAAAGCCACTCAAAACAAGGATTAACATTCGGCCCTAAAAAAAAAGACACACAAAAAGGATAACATTAGGCCCTTCTAGAAAAGTCACGCAAAACAAGGATTAATATCAGCTCCTTCCAAAGAAAAACAAAACACGGATTTACATCACGTCCTTCTGAAAATGCCACACATAATCGGGATTAACATTAGGTCCTTCCAGAAAATCCACACAAGACAAGGATAAATATTAGGTCCTTCCAGAGAAGCCACACAAAACAAGGATTAACGTTAGGTCCTTCTGAAAAAGCAAAACATAACTATAATTATCATTAGGTTCTTCCAGAAAAGTCACACAAAACACGGATTGACATTAGGTCCTTCCAAAAAAGCCACACAAAATAAGGATTAACATTAGATCCTTCCGAAAAAACAAAACATAACAAGGGTTAATATAAGGTCCTACCAAAAATGCCACACAAAACAAGGATTAACATTAGGTCTTCCAGAAATACCAAACAAAACAAGGATTAGCATTAGGTCCTACCAGAAAGGCCACACAAAACACGGATTAATATTAGGTCCCTCCAAAAAAGCCACATCAAACACGGATTTACATTAGGTCCTTCTGTAAAAGACCTGCATAATACGGATTAACATTAGACCCTTCCAAAAAAAACTATACCAAACAAAGAGTAATATTAGGCTCTTCCAGAAAAGCCACACAGAACAAAGATTACCATTAACTCCTTCCAAAAAACCCCACCAAAACACACACACACACACACACACACACACACACACACACACACAATATGGATTCATATTAGGTTCTTCCAAAAAAGACACACAAATCTCGGATTAATATTAGATCCTTCCAATAAAAGACACACAGAACAAGGATCAACATTAGGTCATTCCGAAAAAGCGAAACATAACAAGGATTAACATTAGGTCCATCCAAAAATTCCACACAAAACAAGGATTAACATTACGTCTTTCCAAAAAAGCCACACGAATCATGGATTAACATTAGGTCCTTCCAAAAAAGCCACACAAAATATGGATTAACGTTAGGTCCTTCCAGAAAAGACACACAAAACAATAATTAACTTTAGGTCCTTCTAGAAAAGTCACGCAAACAAGGATTAACATTAGGTCCTTCAATAAAAAGCCACAGAAAACACGGATTAACATTAGGTCCTTACAAAAATTCCACACCATACACGGATTTACATCAGGTCATTCCGAAAAAGCCACACAAAACACGGATTAACATTTTCTTCCAAAAAAAAAAAAAAAAAAAAAAAAAAAAGATTAATATTAGGTCCTTCCAAAAAAGACACACAGAACAAGGTTTTACATTAGGTCCTTCCAGAAAAGCCACACAAAACAAGGATTAACGTTAGGTCCTTCCGAAAAAGCAAAACATAACTAGGATTATCATTAGGTCCTTCCAAAATTGCCACATGAAACAATGATTAACATTAGGTCCTTCCAGAAAAGCCACAAAAAAAACAAGGATTAATATTAAGTCGTTCTAAAAAGCCACACAAAACATGGATTAATATTAGCTCCTTTCAGAAAAGCCACACAAAACAAGAATTAACATTAAGTCCTACCAGAAAAGACATACAAAACAAGAATTAATATTAAGTCCTTCCAGAAAAATCTCGCAAAACAAGGATTAACATTAAGTCATTCCAAAAAAGCCATACAATACAACGGTTAACATTAGGTCATTTCAGAAAGCTTCCAGTTTAGTTTTAATTCCAAACTAATACATTAAGTTTAATATTCCCTATAAGCAAAATACTTTGCTTTATTTGAATCCGAATTTTAATTGTTTCGAAACTTTTTTGTTCTACTTATTAGTAAAATCGATAAATTCTTCCATCTTGACAGCTTTGTCAACACAAACTATCTTCATTAAAAAAATCTCTTAAACGTTACTTGAGGAAAATTAGGTGAGTTAAAGTTTAATTCACCTGAAATGAAGCAAATATTACTAATAATTTAAAAATCATTTTTAACACTGAGAAAATTCGTAAAAAGATGAGCCCGAAATGTGATTTGCTGGTCAGGAACACTAAAATCAAACGGGTGCGGAAATTTAAATATCTGAGAAGTGTTCTGACAAAGGACGGTAATTGCGACGCTGAAATCCGAAGGTGTATTGGGTTGGCCAAAGACGCATTCCAAAATATAGGCAGAACATTACGAGACAGGAGGATTTCTTTGGTAACAAAGAAAAGAGTACCGAACCTCTACGCAATATCTGTTCTCCTTTACGGCAGCGAATGTTGGACAGTCTCCTCAAAGATGAAGAAGAGACTCGAGGCAACGGAAGTATGGTTCTACAGAAGGATACCATGGACCGAAATTTTAAGCAACGATGAGGTCTTGGAGAGGATGCAAACAAAGAGGAAGCTTATACCTAACATCAGGAGGAGGTAGCTGAAATTTCTGGGTCACGTAATGAGAAAGGAGGGCTTGGAAAATCTGATATTCACAGGGTGGATTGAGGGAAAGAGAGACAAGGGAAAGCAACGCGTGACATACCTAGCGAGCATAAGCAAGTGAATGACAGTGTCTGAGAGAAGTAGCAAAAGGACAAAACATATTGAGAACGACAGAATAGAGGGAAGTGGAGAGACATGATCGCCTACGTCCTGAAGGGATACTGCATATAAAAGAAGATTTGGTAAATTTAAATTAGGTACCTCTAGGCTGAACATACAGCATAGGATGTTCAAAAAAGGTTCAAAACTTAATAAAGCCAAATTTTATCGTCAAAATTTTTATATTATTATTAAGAGGAAAGACCAAAGTATTTTTTAATTATATTATTAATTTTTTTAATCCTTTCTAGAATGTTAGAAATTTTGGTTAAAAATCTTGTTTTTTTTTTCGTCAGCCGTAATATTTACGAATGTATATGCGCTTTTTTTACTGGCGAAAAACATTGATTTAGAAATTCTAGCAAAGATCAAATAACTGTCGAATTTTAATGAAACTTTCAGGAGTTACCCACCACCACTTAAATTTTCATTAGAAATTTTGTTTTATTAGTTAAAAGTAGAAGTTCTTGGAGAATGTAAATCAACATTTTTGTCTCAAATCACTACTTATTTTCCGAAAATTTGCTTCGAATCGTAAAATAAAAAATGCAATAAAACTATGACGATATTTAATTAAAAAATATTTTAATTGTTTTTATAAATAAGATTTATTAAGGACACTATTGTCAATTTTTTTTTAACAATTTTTTCGATGAATAACAATTTTTTACAAGAATTGTTTTCATTTCTTTTTTAATTTTAATTATAATAATTTATAAAGTTTTAACTCTTTTAAAATTCTGTATTAATTTCCGTCTTTTAGATGATATTGTTAAAAGTTGAGATATCAATGAATATAATTTTAATTTGAAATACACCAGAATATTTTGCTTACTGGAAATAGCAAATTTAATCATTTAATTGAATAAAGCTAAAAAAGAAAGCTTCAAGAATGATTTTTCATTTTTAAAAATTAAATTTAAAACTGAGTGAATGGTAATAAATGAGGTAAAAAATTTTTTTACAGAGTTTCTAACACAGAAACATTTACAAAATAATTTAATAATTTAATTCATTTCTAAATGTCCTGAAAGTTTCATTAAAATTATCTGATTTTTGCAAGAATTTTCAAATCAATCTGTTTTCTCTGAAAAAAGTTTCGCATTGACACAAAAAAATTAACTAAAATTTCCAAGGATCTAAAAAAGAAAAGAAAAGAATTTTTGCGTAAAAAATACTTTGATCTTTTCTCTTAATAATAACACATAAATTTTGACGATAAAATTTTGTTATCTATTATATTTTTAAAAAAATAAAATAAAATAAAACATTAATAAGATTTTGAAACAGGTTGTCGTTATCCAACTTAAAAATGCCAGCAGCTCGTTGACAAATTTACGCAAAGCAATTCTGTTCCCCGCAAAAGATAAACAAAGCTAAACTTGTTGAAGTCAATACACTTGTATTTCCTTTCTCTTGTAAACTGAATTGGGTGTTTCTTATCAAGTTTGCAGGGCCTCTTGATAAACAACATTTTTGGTCTTTTCGTGTGGGGTATAAATAAACACATGATTGGAAACGTCGACTCTTGAAATTCCCACATAAAATTGGCAATGGAAGAAAACCGGTTCTGCAAGGTTCAGGCTTACCACATCCAAGAACTGTCCATGAGCATTGTTAATGTTAATTGCAAAACTCAGTTTCACCGGGAATTGCAGCTGCTTGAACTGGAAATAGAATAAATACAGCCACACCTGTTGCTTTGCCAGTCGGCATTGTCGCCTCCAAGACTGCTGGCGTCATCTTCTTAATTGTAAATCGTGTGCCATTGCAAAACTTTGGTAGATCCAGATTTCTTAGTAGAATCACTGGTAGTCCAATTTTGAGGTGCAAATTGTGAGGTGGGAGGACTGCTGATGTTAGGTTATTCAAAAATTTAACCGAATAATTCACAGCTTCATCAGCGCTTAGTATAGCGTCAATGGAATTGTAGCTGCCACCGTCACCTGCAACTGTCCCAGAAGGTTGATGTTCAAATCAACTGCCACATTTTTTAAACTAAAATGGCACGGGTTCACAGTTATTTGTGGTCTGTAAATTGATTCCTCAGGTTAGGAAACACCCTCGTCATTTGTTCCTTTAAATCTGATACCATATGTCCAAAAGTCAAACTAACCCGCCAACAAAAGTGCTATTACCAACATCCAATAGTTGCTTAGAAAAAGTACCAGCTTCTTTATCACCAATGAGCTTCACTCTTTTGTCTTAGTCGCGAGTCTCAGCTTTTTCACACTGCTCCACAGGTAGGAAGACTTTATACTGGTGATTACCTCATCAGTTTTTGTTCTTTTCGGTATCACTTGAAAGGTTTGTCTAAAGTCTCCCACTAGCAAGTCTGTTGCACATCTACCTTGATCTGTGTGTTGTGTCTAAGATCCTGAAGTGCTGTGTCAAGAGTCTCAAAGGAACTCTTAGTGTCGTCTCATCCCAGATGATCAAGTTGCAATTACTGAGGAGTTTCTCTTTTATAGAACCATAATCTGTGTGTTGCAGGTTGTCTTCTCTTTCTTGGACAGGTCCACAAAGAATTTGAAGCACAAACGAGCTTTGCAGGGTTGCAGCTATTCCACTTGACACCACTGCTAGAGAAATATGTTTTATTTAGCGTTGTTTAGCCATAAGTAGGTTGATGGTAAATGGCTTGCCAATTCCACCTCTTTCACCTTAAATGCTCGAAATAACCGTGTGTTATAAACATCCATTCTGTCTTCTATTACTTTGTGTTCGTTATCAGTTATATACGCCGTCATTTCCTCGGTGTCATAGCTAATCATTCGCATGTAATCAATTAAGAGATTGTTTGCTACCTGCTCAGTTTGAGGTAGACCAAATGTGGCAATTCTTTGTCCTCCATAGATTGTATTAAGATATCCAGATCAACTAATGCCTTATTGTAAATGACATCATTGAACACGACAATTTTCGCTGAGGTTTACCTTTGAATCTTTCATAGAATGTCCTCTGCCACGGCGGTTCGCCCAAAGCTTGAAAGATTCACCCAAGGCACATATCATCAACATGATGGAACATAGCTGGCGCAGTTGATTTGGTGTTCTGCTGACTGCTGCCTACTCAAGTGTCTGGTCCCAGTGGGCATCATCCTCCAGTAGTCCATGTTTGACACAGGCTTCTCTGTAGATCGTACAGACTTCTGACAGGATGTAGCATCAGACGCAGAAAGAAACACTCCAGCTGATTGGGATGTACAGTGTTCACCCTCCCGATGATTCCGCTTCTGAAGACAGCCTTGCGCCTACTTCGTCTAGAGCAGGCGCAAGGCCCGGCTGTAGTATACGAGAACCTTAACATACTGCTGCGTTCAGGCAAGCAGAGTACTTTAGCATAATTTTAAGACAGCTGTTACAGTGGTTTCTGGTGTATTCTCAACTACATTTCGAGCAGTATCTTCTGTGAAATATACACGATGGCCATTTTCAAGATGAAAAGCTAGATTCACCGCTGCCGGATATTGCTCGTGGATTTCGAAGCCTAGGATGTGCTATATTGCATCGTTAGAGGAAATATATCTGTCCAACTGATAGATTATATACAGAGATTTCAATATTGAATGGTATGTAAGGTTTTAAAAACAATGCTTTATTAAATTTTTGATTTCAGTTTCGCTTTTCGTCACGATTCGAATTGATATCGTCTAATTAAGCCTCGTTATAAAAAATACAACTTTACGGGGAAGGGTAAAAGTAAAACTTTACTGCTCATGCCGATTAAGGACGTTTAGATTTTTTAAGAAGGATATCTATTTCCACAGCTAGATTTTTTTTTTTACACATACCGTTTTTTTATAAAGAACATTTTCGTGCACGAAAATAGCACGAAAATGTTCTTCAAACAGGTTGTTATTCTACAAACAACATTAACCACAACCACGATATGCTTTTTTAAGGTAGATTGAAATATGAGTTTAGGTAAAGTTTCTATTCGCAAATAAGCTCAATGTAAATGTTATTTTACGTTTAAATGACTGAATGGATCGAGACAATTTCTTTGTATTTAATAAATTCGAATCTGTCGAATTTAATGATGCAAATGGCGAAATTTGAAATGAATTAATTTTTTTGCAATGTAAACACACTACAGAGATTGCATCCAAAGAAAGTTTATGCTGAATTAATGTGTTAAAGATTTTATTTAGAAAATAACCTGCGATTCGTTTAGCTATTGTTCACCAAATTTTAAAAATCGAACAAAGATCAATATCTGTCCGGAATTTTAAACTTTATAAGAGTTATTATTTAGTAAGACGTGTATCTTAATTTCTAAAAAGTTTTCGAGATGTATTATCCCTCTTGCTTAAATAAATATAAACAGCATTTCGCGTAAACCCGAGCTGCGATTTAGGGGTTCTATCGGTCCTATTATAGATTTTTATATAAAAAAACCCCCCAAAACAAAAAACAATTAGCTTAGTAACAAACTGAATGTTAGTTTAACATGTATACAAAGTTTCATCAATATTGGTTCACGGGTTTAGGCAGCAACTTGGTTCTGACAAACAGACAGAAATTTCCATTTATATATATAGATTTATTTTTCTTTGTATAACAACTGCATTTAAAAATAGAAGTGTTGAATTTTTTCTATAAAAACTTACGATTTATTTAAAAATAAAAGATAAATATACATTATGTGATATTCAAGTAAAGAGCCAATCAAAAGCACGGAACCATCACAAAACCTAACACGATCTGTTTACCACTCCAACACCAAGATATGGAAACTAATTCATCAACAAAAAAAAGCTTATTAAAAATATTATCAAAGACATATCTTGTCTTTTGACTTTAATCAAACATGTTTCCATGAACATTTGCTGCCTATATCAATCCAGATCAATTTAAATGATCAATCCAGTATGATAATCAATGTATCAGAATTTACGGAAACAGCACAGAATAACTGGTTTTCTATATTAGAAGCAAAATTTCACCTCAGAGGTATTGATGCTTTAGCAACAATTTTTTCTTTGTCTTTACATCCTTGGTGGTTGAATATGCTGCAAAAATTCCTTCTTCGTTGCTAATTTATCAAAGATATATGAATTAAAACGAACTATTTTATCAGATTATGAAACGGCAAAACCTTAAATGCTAGATAAGTTTATGAAAACTATCCCAATTACAGAAGAATTCAGCATAAATTTCTGCAAGCATAAATTTCATCTATCGCGCCTGTTATTGATTATAAAAGTAAATAAAAACAAAAAGATTGATCTCTAGTCTAACTAACATAATCGTTTATTGAATAGAAATTCCACGGCCTATAGAAAAAACAAATAACTCATGAATAAATACCGCCACACTCATAAAAATATATTTGAAATACGCAGCAACAACAACAAAAACTCAAAGACCTAACACAGTGGATAAAGGTGTTAGTTAGATCCAATGACAGGACCCAAAAGAGTGTGAGTTTAATACCCGGTTAAGGCAGTGGAGAACTTGGAGATGACCCATAAGCAAAGTCAAGTTCAAGTTATTTACTCTAATTACATGAAGATCATTTTCCTCATTTTTGTTTATCAGATGCACATATCGATCTGGGTAACCTACAGGAAATTCCGAACTGAATCCCTTTATCTAATTTACGTGGGTAGAAAGTTCTCGTTCCACTGTCCAGACCCACGAATATTTCGTCCACTTCTTATTTTTAGTACTGCTGAGTTATTGTTTTCAGTGAATCCAAGTACATTTATCACGGCCCAGGGATTGAACTCACAATTACTATGTCACCAAATTCACGAATCACCGCTTTAATTCACTAGACTGTTGTCCCATGAGACCTCAATCGACATACACCTTATGAAGGCCGGAAGCACAACGGCCGGAACGTTTTGATAACAACAATAAAAATGAAGAGAATTGTCTGCATATAAATAATGTAATGATAACTCTTCATTCCGGAAATTCAAATAGAAATTAACATTTAAATGTTAAACAGTCCCAGGCCACCAACCCTTGTGATGTAGCAAACTAATTGACAAATTACATTAGCTGTCACAAACCCGCCACTTCTGGAAGTCGTCGTGCGACTCAAAGTTACCAAAGTAAAATTTGTTATTGACACGTGTGCTAGTAATTCTATATTACCATCTTCTTATCTGAATAAAATTGTCTTGGATCAAAAATTCCTATATCGATCTCATCCGTTAGGATTAGGAAAATAAAATGTCAAATATAAAATTGACGTTACTTGAAATTTCTAATGAGCCATTATGATCGCTGTTATCACAATTTTTTAGGCTTTGATTTTTTTAAACTTCGGCTTAACCACCGACTGTAAAAATAAAATTATGAGTTGGCAGCTGATCTCAAAAATGACGTACAATCTTTTGTTAAATGGAACAAGGAGTGGTTTGTTAAATTTAATGCCTCAAAACTCTCAAATTCTCTCTTTTAATCATCTGAGAGAATCCTTTTTACTTTCCATCAGCATGGCTGATGCTAACCTCCAAGAAAGTGACTTAGTGCGCCTTCTCGGGCAAACCTTTTCAGCTGACATGAATTGGAAAGAATATATTGAATCAAATGCTAAGTTTGCAGCTAAGAAAGTTGTTTCATTACTGTTGTGCTAGACAATTTTTCTCGTCAGAATCTATCTTACATATTCTACCTTTTGTCTTTGTTTTGAATATTGCTACCACATCGGGTTTAATGCTCCTGCTATATATTTAGAGATTCTTGATAAAATCCAAAGAAGGATCTGCAATTTTATTGTTCCAGACCTGACATCTCGGCTTCAATACCTTTCCCACCACCATAATGTAGCTTTCCTGTGCCTTTTCAATAAATACATTCATGGTAATTTGGTCTGATGAACTTTCCGCTTTCCTCGACTTTATGAATTGAAGCGCAGTACTCGATTGGCGGCAAGGTTTCATCATATTTACAGTTGAAATCGCTAGATTTAAGCGTAATTTCTATGCTAACAATTTCATTTATCGCACTTCTCGTTTGTGGAATTCTCTTCCGGTTTCTTGCTTTCCAGTCAACTTTGATTTTCAAAAATTTAAATGCAATGTCAATCGTTATCTTTTGTTTTCTTAATTCTTGTTTTTTATTGTACTCTCCTTAATACTAGTTTTTCTCATATTCACTAGCACTCAATAACCCTCTTGTGACTTAGTGGCTTTATTGCCTTTCTTGGGGTGAAATATAAGACAATATTACGGGAAGAAAGATTCATTTAACGATAATTTCTTATAAATTGAACTGTTAACGACACTAGTTATCCAACATTTGTGGGTCAATAAGAAAATGACTAATTGTTAAGTTAACTCATGGAAACAAAGCTGGAAAATACTTCGGAGTTTAACAGAGGGAAGATACAAGATGTCAATCTCAATCATTTACATAGATAAAAAAAATAAAATAAAATAAGTCTGAAAAGAAAAAAATTAAAACAAATCTAAGGCAACATATGCAGAATTTAAAATTCTTATAGTTAGTTACATAAAGTCACAGTTAAAATAATAAATATACTTCTAAAATTGATGGTCAAATTTGAAAGTACAATTTATCGGCATTTTTACAGCAAAAGTTTCTATGTAAATGTGTAAGTTGATTTTCCATTGATGTATCGATTTCATCGCAAACAGTCTTATTATTTGAAATCTTCGAAAAACATTTACGTGCTTGATATAAAGAAAGATCACATAGTAAACATGATTATTTACATTAATTACATTGTTCGGACTGTTGTCCTCAACTTTATTGCCATATTCACGACGACTCGGCCATTGTACGCTCCGGTCTCCTTCAGGTGATTGGAATTTCGAACTGAACCTTTTATTTCGTCCGCCGAAAATACGTAAAATTAAGGAATCAGCACATATGTTTGGACACAAAAATCTCCTACGTCGACCAAGCATAGAAATGAATACAATATGACAACCAATAATATGGAGTGTTAGAGAAAAGAAATAATAACAAAAAAATTGCTATATGAACTCCGGTAAAAAATGTTTACCGAGACATTAGGTTTATACACTGATGTCCACAACGACACATGGGCCGGTGGATAAAAGCGTTGGTTGGAACAAGTGACTTGACTCAAAGAGTTGTGCGGGTTCGGTTTGAAATGCCAATCACCTGAAGAAGGCCGGAGCGTATAACGGCCGAAAATGCCGTGAATATCAATGATGAGGACAATGTATTGATTTAGAGAAAGTGATGTAGTTTCAGTTGTCAGTGGGTTAGTTGCTGGTTGACTGATGTCGACCCGTTGCAAAGTCTCGTATTTATTTGTTTTTCAGCTGATGAAAACTGGAAGGCTTTTGAATTTACTAAAACGAACTGATATTAGTTGAAAATGCATGGGTTGGATTTTTGTGTTTTTTTAATGCATATTAAATCTCTACACGCCAGATATTTTAATTATTATATTTTGAATATTATTACATTATCTCTTGAAAGTGAATATATAAGCCCCTCCCCGCTTCTTATTTAGTAATCTGACAGTAATTATCAATGTTATGATGATTACCGTGAACAGAATAGTATTAAAAACTAATCGATATTTTACCAAATATGAACTCATTTTCAACAAATGCCCCTTCTAAAAACAGACTTAACTTCAGCTTATCACCAGACATATGTACATTGTGATAAAACAGTAATTACAGCTCGTTTGAATATAATTATACGCCTTTTAGATTAAAAATAAACAAGAACAGTAAAAAAAAAAAAAAAAAAAACACTGCCGTAATATTTCAACGCTATATGAACAAAATATTTCCTAATGACGACTGCGTATTTATGTATTATGGCTATGACCTTATATTTAGCGACGACGAAAAAATATAGAAAATGATCGCGACAGAGTTCTGAACATTTTAGATTTAAATATTTTAAAAAGTTCTTTGTTAAAATGTACTTTAAATATTTATAATTTAGAATATTCGTTTGTAAAAATTCGATGAAATGTTCTACTCACAGATTATTCCTTTAATAATATTGTGAAGTGACTTTGTAATAGAAATGCCACAGCTTGCTTGCAGTTTGAAATCTCTGACGATCAACTGACAGTAATCAGTATACAATTGTTGTGCAACATTACACAAAGGGAGAGATGGAATATCCGTTCCTATTGTTTTTTTTATTTAAATTTGTTATACAAAACATAGACAAAGTATTCCACAGAGAGCTGCTACCAGCCTATTTAGCAGTGATTCACTTTGTCATATTAAATGTCGTTATGTAATTTTACTGACAGTCTATAAATCACTATGAGGCACTTTTAAAAACCAGTAAATTCGGATCGCCAACAACGACACTTGTCTGAATACATTTCTAACATAGCAAATATTAGAATAGGTGGTCAGAATATTGTAGCTGATTGTATTTCGCGACCAGCTTTTGCTGTGCAAGTAGATGTCTGTGATTTGTCGAAAATTATTGCGACACTATTTTATGTAAATGGGCGTCAGAGCAGGGATTGGGGGGTTGTAAGGGGACAATCGTTGCTTAAAGAACATGAGGCCGTGGAGAGCCATGATCGCCCACGTCCTGATGGGACATGGCACATAAAAGAAGACCGTCTAATGAGAAAGAAAACAAGAGTTTTCAGTATGAGTTAATAATTATAACATATGTGATGTATTCGATTCTTATCCTAGAACTTCTTTTGTGTAAAACTTTTATTCATCATTACGCCTTGATATTGGTCTATCTATAAAGGTAGTAAAATCCAGATACTACTGGCAAAGTATTGATAATTCTATAATGGTTTTGTACAGAGCATGTATTTTGTCAAGAGTCAAAAATTAATAAACATACAAAATTTTGAATTATCTTCGTCAATATTTCAAGTTATCCATAGAGATATCGTTGCATCACTCTTTCCAGTTTATCATTCAGTCTCGTATTTAAATCCCTATATATATCCTATAATATGTAAAACCCTATTTATATCCTATAATGTGTAGAGATAGATCAACAAGTTGGATTCAACCAATAACTGAAATAATCACTGAAGCTTTTATAAATACACGAATTACAATATTCGGAATTTCACACCATCTTGTGACATTTACAGATATTTAATTTGAAAGTCTGCTATTTTTTGAACTATAAAAATGCATTGGTTGTTGTTGATTGAGACGTCTTACCACCCACAGAATGATGACTTAATAGATAAAGCACGCAGAACAGTTAAAACAATACAAATTGTACTCCAGAGAACAATTAATGAATAAGGTTTTTTAACATTTAGTGTTGTAATTTGTTCTTCAATATGAATTCCACAACTATTCATCAACCCATCAGATACAATGAATAGACGGTCTTCTTTTATGTGCCATGTCCCATCAGGACGTGGGCGATCATGGATCTCCACGGCCTCATGTTCTTTAAGCAACGATTCTTTAAGCAATGATTCAGTACATAGTAAGTTTATTAAGAATTTGTGTAAACCATACAAGAATTTGGAATCATTGGTTTTTCTAAATAAAATTATCATACTTTAAATCAAGCGAATTATGTCTGGCTCAAGGTGTATCGTATTAAGAAACCTTTGGAATCAACTTCACAACATTTACACAATTACTGAATGATCAAATACATAATCAAGCATTTGAGGATAGACTAAAGTGTTATATTGAAACATTCGTAAAAGAAATTCTGTAGATAACATTTGAAGCAATGATAATGTATGAAGAGATAAGATACGAGACAAGCAGTCGATGATGGATGCAATTCTTACATAATAGTGACCGTATAGCTGAAGTAGCTTGGTGTAACGCTGCGACAACTGCCTGTATGTCATACGAGGGAAGTGTGGTCCTAGTTCTTGATTAGGATCTGCACAATTTCTGTACACAAACAGCACACTTCGGAACGAGATCAGGCATATAGCGACAGGATGAAGGGTTAGATATGGACTCGTCATTATCACCAACAATCGAAAACGTTTACATGGAATGCTTCGAAGCAATGGCATTAAAATCCACATCACTAAAGCCAACTCTATGGCTGAGATACATAGATGACACCTTCATACTCTTCCCACGCCAGGAAGAGGTCCAGCTACTACTGGACCATGTGAACTCAATAAGATCATCGATACAGTTCACAATGGAGAGAGAAAAGAACAACAAACTTGCATTGCTGGATGTACTAATATCTCGAACAGAGAATGGCTTCAAGACATTCGCATACCACAAGCCAACATTCACCGGAGAATTCCTCAACTTCAACTTCCACCACCCATACAGTGTAAAGAAAGGAATCATCTGCTGCTTACAACATCGAGCAAAAGTCATAAATGGCGACGCATAAACATACGAACAAGAAATAGTCAGCATAAGCAATACCCTACAACGTAACAACTACCCGGGGTACATGGCAGCAGCTCCGATAAACTAGGATAGAAGAGCAGAAGAGGATAACAGCACCCAGAAAACAGCTTCAGTCTGCCTACCCTATGTGAAGGGGATTATCAGAGAAAAAAAACAAAAGATCTGTGGTCCATATAACATTAGGACGATCTTCAAAAGTGGTTCTACATTTCGCAGACACTTCTTCCGAGCCAGACCCCTCGTAGAGGAGAATATGACTGTGTGTACGCCACACCGTGCAGCTGCGGTAAAAAATATAAAGAAGCGACAGCCCCCCCTGCCTTAAGGTAAGACTGCAACAACATCATAAAGCCGCAACACAAGAGAAAATAGAAAAATCAGGCGTAGCTGACCACATATGGAAGGAAAAGGGAGATTACCGGTAGACAGAATAAAGTGTTCAGTTCGAAATTCCAATCACCTGAAGAAGGCCTGAGCGTACAGTGGCCGAAATATCGTGAATATGTAATAAAGATGAGGACAACAGTCCGAACAATGTAAATAATGTAAATAATTACAATAACTCATCTTAGAAATATAGACAAATATTGATCGTTTGATGGTTTGAGTAAATTCAAAAACATTCGAGGTTTTATTTTCTGAAAACAGCTAAATACGACACTTTGCAACTTCTTGTCTACACAAATCTCCGCCATAATACTTATCGACCACTGAAACTACATGTCAAACTTCTTTGAGTCAATACGTTTGTATTTTTTAATATAGTTGGTTGGTTTGTTCGTTTAACGGCATATCAACTTCTTATTGGTCATTTAATGCCAAAATTGTTTTTCTTAGAAGCATTGGTAAGTTTTTTATTATTAAAATCTATTGCTGGTATTTTTACTATAAAAATGGATTTTCCATAATGTTTTGATCCCAGTTTGGGTGTTCTTTGTTTGTCCATAGCTGAGTCACTAACAGGTGCTACCACCCGGTGTTAAGGTGGACCTGGGAACAAGAATAATTAAGAGTTGGTGCTACGCTTCTCAAAGCACTGATTAGAGGCTTTGCTGCCGGATGTAGTTTATTGTCATACCCAAGACGGTTTGTTTTTAAATAACATTTACTAAAATATTTGAACATTTTTCTATATCAAACTTTCTACAAACATTCCAAATAAGATGAAAATATACATCCAGAGCAAATCATCTGGCGCACCTTCACATAGAAAAACTTGTGAATAATTTCCAATTTTAAATTGTATCACAATTATTGAAAGTTTATTTACTATATTAGTTCTGACAATTAATGTTTTCTAAAGTCGCTAGAAGGGTTCATTCAAGTGTTCTTTTTTTAATAGAAAATATAAAAGTGATTGCTCAAATTTTTGTGCATGTGATCATCTTTTCAGCGGAATTAAAATCTTTTCGATCAATGTTATTTAAAAGTTTATATAAAAACGTATAACGAATTCATGAAACATCCAACATTTACTCTTTTTTTTCCTGTATTTAATATTTTTTATTATTCATGCGCTATTGAGGCCTTCAATAAATATCACACCGATGTTCTTTTAAACACAATAACTTTTCTTTAGGAATGAGACAAAAATGTTTCAATATTATTTAACAAACAATTGAGACATATATATTCGATTAGGGATTGAAAGAGTTAATTTGTGAATTGTTAGTGAGAAAATTAGAACAACAGATCAATATTTGGTATCTGAAGATGAAATTGATGCTCTCGACAAAAGAAGCCATGCAACTCAGCAAAGATTAATAAATGAAAAACAAATAATCTTGGTGACGATTAACTTCGAAAACGAATGCGTCAAATGCATTTTAAAGATGTTAAATGCATAAAGACAAGTTTCATATTTATGCGGTTAAAGCATTGAAATTTACATAAATGTAAATGCATGTGTGTGTGGGGGGGTGTCGTATGCAACAAAAGTGAGCTCGGCGCATTTTAAATTTTCAACTGTTTCATAATTTCTCTCGTTATTGAGGCTACATTATTGAAAATCACACATCCAAACAAATGTCGACATCTCGATTTTTAAACAAGAACTTTCATATTTTTTTTATCAATTCACCCCAAGCAAGGCGATAATGCCATTAAGACGCAAGGGGCTACTGGAAGTGACAGAGAATGAGGAGACTTTAGAAGGAATCTTAAACCCAATCTTAAACAAGAAATAAGGGATAAACCTCTACTCCTGTTCAAAAGGTTGGGGAAATGTGTGAACCGGATGATAGACGAACTAAAATTAATTTCTTACGGCCAGTTGGTAATAAAAAGGGTTGGAAGATTGTGTTCTACTAATTTTTCGAGTAAGGATAGAGTCTGCTTACTTAAAATCGGAATACGATGCCCTGTATTTTGCTGTTCCTTCTTACCGGCTTTCTAGATTGTTGTTGCTGTTGATAAATATGCAAATATCTGAGCCATAAAGTAAGAATAACGAGAGATCGTTATTCAAGAATCTCAAGAAAACTTTGTTATGCAGATTTAGTCATTTTGAAGAGAGTTAATGTCGGGAAGTTATAGACAATAAAAACATAAAATTAATTCTCTCATTCTGTTGTATCGTCGAGGTGAATGATACACAGAGAAGAATGAGTGCTTAATATATTTATTCAGCATCCGTATCCGCTGAAAAAAAACAAACAAACAAACACAGAACAATAAGCTACAAAACAATTAACAAGACAACTTACAAGGAATAGAGGAGGGTCAAATGCTGTATGAGCCAACCGAAGTAAGATCAGTCTGCATAGTAAATCAGCTTACTGAATCATAGACTATTTAAGGCTATGAGCCAGGCCATCAAGTAGAATGTTGAAGGGGTGCTAGCTACTCTACAACACATTCAAAATTACGGGTAACGAATATTTAGCAGATTAAAAAATGTGGTTAATTTTGTTTATGTTTCGCTGTTTACAGCGTTTATGAAGGTTGTTTTCATTCATTCCAATGACAAGATCAATATTGAAATTTTGACATATATTAGGCGTTTTGTCTCGAGATCAAAGATTGTGATAACGGATAAATCACTTTGTTCAGATTCGTCTTTTACGTCGTCCTCAAGCTGCACACATGCCAACGAGCCACAATAGAAACCACTTCGCTTCGTCCTTGTTCTCTTATCTAACGTCCAGATGATGTCACATGGCTTCTAGGTCATGTCCTCGTTTATACATCCTGTCAAATTGGATAGGAATCTATTATCGCTTGATGTAAGTTTTTCATTTGTATTTGATGATGATAATGATGATGATGATGACGTATCTCTCTGATGTTGCAACTGTCACTGTCCGCATACTTGTTGAAAAAGGCATGCCCAAGGAATACACTGCTCAGTATAAAGTCGGGGAAGAGAGAATGTCGATAAGATAGAAAGGGAATAATTTAAAAGGAAATGGGAAAGGGCAAAAGGAAGTGAAGGAGGGGGTAAGATAGAGAATGGGAGATGATGATGATGATACCATAATATGAGAGAAAGAGAGAGAGAAAAAGATAACGAGGCAAAAAAGACAGAAGAGTTTGGGTTACCGTATAAGAAACAAACAAAGAATTGCGGAAGGAGGAAGAGTGGTAGTATGAGAAAGATAATGAGGGTAGTGTAAGGGGGAAGAGTGTGAAAGAGGAAATTTAAATTTCACTGTCAACCCTAATTATTCCGCTAACTTCCTGCTGAAGACTGGAGGCATTTATGCTTTTTTTAAGGAATTCTATCTCATTGGGGGTTATATATATATATATATATATATATATATATATATATATATATATATATATATACACACGCGTACATAAGAACATCTAATGCTGTAGGATGTTAAGTAAAAAAACAATTGTAAGCAGTTAGTCTCGTAATCAATGCCCAGTGAATTTAATTCTCAGTGGTTGATCAATAACAGTGACTTTATGTCAAATTAAGCAAAGAAAACTAAATATCTACGAAGACGGATTCTATCTTTTGGGTGAGAGGTGGGGGGTTAGAGAGAGAAAGAGAAAATCCGTTTTGTAAATACACACGCCCTATAACGAAAAAAATACTTAGAGGAATTTTATTTGTTGTTATTATTCACCCTATAAAATGCCTAAAAAACACTCAAAGTAGACGATTACTAAATGGGGGGGTTGTTTTAAAGACGGACATTTAGAGAACATGTGAGGATATGTAGGATAGATAACGGTAAAGCCTAGACTTGAAGGGTGGAAAACAATTCATCATTCACAAAGCCGTGCCAGCGCTTTTGAAGTCAGTCAAGATATGAAAGTGGGGATTGGGCAGCTTTAATACAGATGCGACAGCAATACTCCATTTTTGGTCTCATCTGGCTCTTGTGAAGAGAAAGTAAGACAGGTGCTTTCTGGAGCGGGACAAGGAACTAATCATTTTTAACAGTGGATCGAATATATGAGTTCCAATTGAAGTCTGGCGAGAACTCGTGTCCCAATAGTCGTTCCAGCCAATGACCCTCATTGAGAGCAGAAATGTTTATCATGACGAGAAAACACGAGGTTTGCTCTGTGATGATGAAATGATTTTAGCTTGGTTTTGAAGGTGTTGAATCTTACAAGCCAGTTCCCTCCACCACTGAACTGTGAGAGCAAAGGTCAGAGGTGATATCAGTTACTAGGCTCTGGTTATCTAGATTTTGTGAGATGCTATCATAAATAGTGGTATCGTCTGCATATATATGTATATCGTTCGTTAATATATAGTAGAAAAAAATGGTAGGCCCGAGCAGCAGAGAACTTTGGGGACGTCGTGATCTCATGGGCGTCAAGGGACTGGCCATTAACAACAATCTTCATGGGTCTGCCCGATAGGGAAGACTTGGCAATCGAGAAGACGAGCTGGGAAATTTGTGTAGCAGATCCCAACACTATTTAAGTAGACTTTTCCACTAGTAAAAAATATGAAAACATTTTTTTTAAATAATTTTTTTTTTTATTAGTATATGATTAAGAAGTCAGGGATCGATTTTACACTGTATCACTATCATGAACAGGACACCCTTTTAAATCGATAAAAATCCTAATTGTTCGATTCTGCCAAGTATCGTCGCAGATGAAGATCTTAAGAATGTTAAACACAAAAACATATTTCAAAAAACATTTTCCCTTTTTTACGAGTGAGCCAGTTTACTTAAGTAGTGCCCCCCCCTCCGTCATGCCTTGTCAAAAGATTTTACGATATGTAAGACGATTGTTCTCGTGGTGAATTTATTATCAAGCATTTCGCTGATTCTATGCATCATGGCAGTTAAAAATGCTGCCTGAGATTATTTCAAAGTTTTCCCTTTGGGAATTCACTTATCCCAAGTTCAAACGGTTCCTTTCGTCATTTCGTTTTCCTTTTTTTATCGTCACTATTCAGTCCGCAGTTATATTATCTTGAAGTTTTTGTGAGATTAAACTTTGATCATTATCAATTTTTGACAAGTATTTCTTTTATCTTAATTTTAGTTACTTTTCAATTAGGCAACAACTTAGACCGTCATTCTAATGCAATCAGTAGAACATGTAAGATTAAATATAACGAATAAATTTTACTAGAGGCTTAAAGTGCCATTTTTTTTATCCGTACCAGCTGTTTTGTCGATTAATCTACGACTTGTAAACGATATAATCTAACTACAGTGTTTTATTCTTCATTTTTTTTTCTTCTTCTGGTCGAGCTTGATTCGTTAATATGTACACGGGTAGAGCATTATTAGCAGTAATATTGTCTTAACGTTATGTTTTTATAAATAGTTACAACTTTAACACAACTAAACTTGACGTAATAAATATTAACAAATAATAATGGTTGACAATGCTTTAAAATCTTAGCTGTTTCATTCTTTGGCCTTTTTCAGGTATCTGTCGTCGTATTTAGTAACCTTGTCGGCATTTTTTTTAATCGAACCCGTTATTCAGCCAACGCGAGTAGATTGCTTTTATGATTAATATTCAACTTTCTTACTCACTTTTGTGTTGATTATCCGTTTCTTCGATTGAACAAGAGTATATGATTTTTGAGAACTTACCAGATCCTGGGATTGAACTCACAACTGCCAGGGAACCAGATATATTTAACCAAAGCTTTAATCCAGTGTCTCTTACAGACAATACAGAAGTGAAATTTTGGTGCCTTAGACCTAATGCATGTACTGAGGTGGTGGACTTTTAGAGTGTCTTGACTCATAAGGTAGGATTGTATGAGTCTCATAGCCCAGATGAGGGAACATTTTTTAGTGCCCTTTCTTTTTTTAATAAGAAGTTCCCAGATGGTATTCGTCACTATCTTTGTTCTATTGAGAAGATTATCAATGTCTAACATGTGCGATGATTCATTAACTTTTTGTATCTCTTTAGTATAGGAAAAAAAAAAAGAGTAACTACCAACACCGAGGTTCGAGCGTGACACTCTGGACTTATGTTTTCCGTCAGGTGTATAAACAGTGGTGTCAGGCTACTGACTGCAAGTGATTACTGATTGACTGGAACTATCCAGTTGAGTTAGTGCGGCGATGATTTGGGTTTCGATTTAAAATTTACTGGACGTTAAGCCGAGCCGCGTTACTAACAAGGTATTCACTGAAATGGTTAATTATCTTTGGTTGACTTTTACTTTTTTGTTCTTAAGTATTTAATTACAGTTGTAATTAAATATGATTTTATTTTAACATTGAAGTCTTGAGTTATACTTAATTATTAATGACCATCGTACGTCACAAAAATCAACCCAGTATTCTAATTATTATCTTGAAGACATGCCATTTTTCCCTCCATATATGAGAAGCAATGGCCGATTTCAATGTCTCTTTCAACATTCTTCCACCCTTAATTTTTGGAGAAAATTGGTATTCTCTATATTCCTTGCCACAACTGCAGGATATGGAATTAACACAGTTCTTGGTTATGATTTCTTTCGAGAGAATGCTTGCTTTAGGAGAGATCCCCAAAGGATTCTACTACTTTTGAAAATTGTCCCGATGTTGTATGTACCACAGATCCTTTGAATTTTTTCCAAGCACACCCCTTACGTATTGGGAAGAGACCGTTACACTTTTTTTCCCCCGACTTTTCTGTCCCTGCTCGCGTAAACTGATATTATAATTGCAGGATAATTGTGACACTGAAGATTTTTTAATGCTGCTCATATTCAGTCGGTATGTATTTGGGTTGCCACTTAGCTAGTCTGGCTGGATGTTTTTGGCAGCAGATAAATTTCTTGACAATCTATTGATGGTGGTAATTGAAATTCAAATACTGCTCGTTGAATGTTCATTACTACACACTGATATCCTGAAGACACCTGTACCCTGTGCAAGCTATCTCTCTATCCTGGAAAATCTGTTGTTCTACTTTCCTTCCCATTTTTAACTGCATGAAAGATCTTGTTGAATTTTCGTAGCCCAAAAGACATAGTAAATTAAAGCGTTTGTTAAAATATATCTAACTGACTTGCAGTTATAAGTTCAATCCCTGGGTCTGATAGTGCTAAATGAAAGAAACAGACAGGTAACAGAAAGGTGAATAAAACTGCTTGGGTATTAACTGATATGGACTATTTCCTAAGCATGCTAAGTCGGATGAGAACAATCTACTCATGTTGATTAATAAAGGATCAGATTAAATCTTTCGACGTTGCTGAGTAAAATCAATGATGATCATACTCTGTCATCCTAAGGCATAGAATAATCATTTTTTTTTATCTCTAAAATGCTGACCTAAATGGTTTATTTCCTAAAACTTCGATGTTATATAATTAATACTACAGTTTATTACTAGTGAAACAGTAATTTATTTCACCAAGTCCAGTGTGGGTTTTTGGAAGTAAAGTATTTTTTTCTTTTTCTTCAATTATTACACATTTTAACAAGGCAAATTCTTTTGACGAAGGTGATAAAAGAAGCATGTCATTCAGATTTTTTCCGTTCTGCAAGTGCTATGTTCATTCAAGACGCAGGTGATCATTGCTCCCCACAGCTTCTTTTTATATCTGTAAACTGTTTCTTAAAAATAATTCTTGGGAAATATAGTGGAGTGGGTTCCTAATTCCTTCTCCAGTCTACACTGTTATTTATGGATGGATAGGGAAAATGTATTCTTGCCTTTCCAGCTATTTTGCCGTCAAACAAATCTATATTCCCTATTTCGTCCACGCTTATCTTTTCACCCAAATTAACACAAACACTATTAAAAAAAAGAAAAGAAAAGTCAACTGCATAAACCTTTGAATAGAAATAGAAATCATTCTACCAAATCGAAAAATATACTTTGTCTAGTAACTCAAGTGATTCTTTTTCGTTGAACGAAAATCAGTCTTTGCTATTGAAATATAAACAAATACTGCCCACCCCTTAAACAGTAAAAGCAGAATTCTATTCACGGGTAATCATCGAAATTAACATTCAATAAAATTTGGTTGGTTGATTTTGTTTAGCGGCATATCAACCTCTATGGGTTATTTAATGCCGAAATTTAAATATTTTATACATCTTTTTATGCTTTCGACTACGAAACTTTGTAGATAATTTTATACTTTCAGGGAAAATGTATAGTTTTTAGATAATAAAATATATTGTTGGTAATTTTACTATAAAATGTATTTTTATACTTTTTTTAATATTGCATTGATTATCATTTTGCTATAAAAATGTATTGTCGCTCATTTTATAAAAAATGTACTGCTGATTTTTGTTTGGGGGAGGGGATACTATTTTCCCATAACTGCTTCTAATTTCACCAATGCACTCTAAGTTTATCTTTTTATTCATTTTAGAATGTATTCAGAAAGCATTTATTCCTTTGAAGAGTGAGTAACGAATAAGTCATAAGGCTGAAAACTAAGTGTATGTTGCTGCCTGAAGTTAATCCAAGTGTACGCTCTCTCTCTCTTAGTCGAATCAGAACTCGGCGATGCAGAAAATTATATTTCTACACTAATCAGTTTTAGCATTGCCTAACGTTTTGTAGGGGGGGGGGCGTTCATTTTATCGTTATAAAAATATGATTCTGAAGTTGTTTTTATTTTAATTTTTAATAATACACTGATCCGATCATTTATGAATATCTCTGCTGATGATACAACGGTTTACGGGTGCAGCTCCAAAATTCTAGATGAACAGAACCTGGAAGCTGATCTTTCCTCTGACCTAGCTTTAACAGCTCGGTGGGGAAAAAACTTACTGGTGACAATATCAATGTCTGGAAAACCAAACTAATGACGTTCTATCGTCATCGAGCGGTGGACCCTGAATGTTCACCCCTCGCGATGAACGGGTGTTGGCAATTGGAACTTAAACTGAAGTCAAACCTCAAATGGAACAATACAATACATCGCTAAAGATACTGAAAAATATCCGGTTCCCTGTAGCACTCCAATATGTACCTGAATCCTCCTGCTACCTTCTACCTTTACAAGAATTAGGTCAGGCCAAAAATAGAGTACTGCTGTCATATCTGGGCAGGCGCTGCACATTCTTCACTTTCCAGTCTTGATAGAGTCCAAAAGCGTCCCTGCATCCTTGTGGGTGATGAATTATTTTCCGCCCTACAATCTCTTTATCACAGACAAAATGTCGCAAGCCTCTCGCTGCTCTGTCGGTATTTCCATGGAAAGTGTTCAGACGAATTACATTCCTTAATTCCACCAGTTTTAACCTTTATTGCTAAACCCCGCCATGCCGTGCACAATATAGCGAACCATCCTCATTGCTTTGCTAAGATGTAAGTTCCACTCAGGCGGCTTCTTCTCAAGAACGTCTTTGGAGATTCAACTCCCAAGAGGATGCTTCCTCGATCACTACAATCTTAACCTGTTAAAAATCTAGGGTTAACCGTTATCTTTCCCACATATTCCCATAAACTATACCTTTTACTCTATAATCGTCTACCTCGAGTGGCTCTAAGGCCTTGTACAGAGTGAGCATCATTGTAAAAAAAAAAAAAAGATTCTGCCAACAAATGACTCCTAATTTCAAACAAATCTTACTTATTACAATTCTTTTCAAACTACAACTTCCATATCCCTCCTGAGTAAGTAAACTAAAAACGTCATCTGGCTGACGTACAAGAAAACTTTCACCAACTCGTCCGCGTCGATTTGATCTACCAATCTACATTTGTGTCAACATCACCTATATTGAAATTTTACAGTTCAATTTTTGCACATTTTACATTCAGTATTTTTTTTTTCTTAATGGCGAAATCATATTACCTCCAAAGACCTAGTTTTTGTCAAGCAATTCTCATATTGGTTAGAATTGGTTGGGTGATTAATTTGGAATTCCATGGAGTAGAAGAAAATAGATGTCAATTTTGTAATTTTTATTCAAATTTCGAGTTAATCAGCAACTGTTACTCGTATTATGTTGGAAATAATATCTATCCTAAATCACTACCGAACACCGAATACATTTTTATGTTAGCCCAAGAAAACATTTAACAAATTCGTGCGATTAAAACTTAAAGATCATGACGTAACCATGGAGATAACAATTTAGGCAACAACGATCATATTGCGGAAATGATAAATGTTAATGGAATTAATCATTACAACGCCGACATGTTTGTGTTGTCTTTATACGCATGCCGTTGTGAAGTTACGCGTAAATATGCTCTGGATGCATTGTGTATTTGTCTAATGAAAAAAAAGATAGATTTTTATTTATCCTTCTCGCTTCTTCTTTATAAACGAGGTCAGTAAGGCAACCAACTCCTTAAACACGTCCAGACGTTTATCTGTATGTATGCGTATGCAAACATCTGTGTCTAATGCGCAAAATCCTATCTTTTCTTTTTATGTACCGTGTCCCTTTAGAACGTAGGCGATCATGGCTCTCCACATCCTCCTATCCCTTGTATCTCTCAATAAGTTTCCTCTCTCTGCCACCTCCCCCAGACCACATTCTGTTATGCACTTGTTTAAGCTCACCAGGTATGTCATGCATTGCTTTTCCTTGTCTCTCTTTCCCTCTATTCGACATGTGAGTATCAAATTCTCCAGGCCCTCCTTTCTCATTACGTGTCCCAGAAAGTTCAGCTACCTCTTCCTAATATTAAGTATATGCTTCCTCCTTATCTGCATCCTTCTGTAGAACCACACCTCCGTTGCCTCGAGTCTCTTCATCTTTGAGGAGAGCGTCCAAGATTCGCTGCCGTAAATGTGGACATATATCACGTAACAGCTCAGTACTCTTTTCTTTGTAGCCAAAGAAATCCTCCTGTCTCGCAATATTCAGCCCAGATTTTGGAATGCGTACTTGGCCATCCCAATACGTCTACGGTTCTCATTGTCGCCCTTACCGTCCTCTGTCAAAACACTTCCCAGATATTTAAACTTCCGCACCTGCTTGATTTCAGGCTCAATCTTTTAATGATGACCATGAATTCTGTCTTCTTGTAGTTTTATGCTTAGTCCCCTCTTCTCGCTCTCCTTCGCTGTCTTCTGTAGAAGATTATGTAATTTCTTTTCCGTGTCTGCTATCAGTACTGTGTTATCTGCGTATCTTATGTTGTTGAGACTGTGGCCACCAATGCTAAATCCCGTTAGGATGGATTTCAAATTCTCTCAGAATTGCCTCGCTGTATCGGTTGAATAGGTCGGGTGAGAAGACGCATCCTTGCCTTAGGCCCCTTTCTATTTCCCGAATATATCAAGGTTGCTGAGCAGTAACAACAGATCCTTGTGACGTACTTTGTCGAAAGCCTTTGCGTAGTCTATGAAACATAGGTACACGTTTTTCTGCATTTGTATTGCTCTTACTGATAAAATTCTGAGCATAAATATCGCGTTTCTTGTTCCGGTGTCTTTAAAGAACCCACACTGTTCTTGTCCCATATCTGGCCTGATTCTGCTGCGCGCTCGTTTGGTGGAGTTCACATCTGTTTGCGCCTGGTTTCTTAGGCATTGCTATAAAGATAGATCTGCTGAGATCTTGCGGTATATCCCCACTGTTGTAGATTTCATTTATTATTTCTGTGAACTTGTCAGCATTTGTCAGCATTTCCGTTACAATTCCGTCTGGCCCTGCCGCTTTGTTTCTGCTCAATTTGGCCAGTGCAGCTTCTACTTCAGTTTTCAGAATTTCAAGTCCGTCGGTAGTTCTGTGTATTGCTGGTTGTTCTCTTTCGTCGTGGAAGAGTTACCAATATACTCGCTCCAGCGTTGAAGAATTTATTCCTTCTCTAATGTGAGCGTTCATTTCTTTGATTTTAAGCAGCCTGTTGATGAGCATGTTTTCTGTCCTGTTAGTTGTTTTATTTGTTTGTGCATATCTTCTTTGTTGGTGGTACTCAATCTCTCTATTTCTGCACATCTTTTGTTTAGCTTGCCTGCATTTGGTTCTCGTTTCAGTGTGTAATTTTCTGTATTCCGTTCCGTATCTTGGCAGTTTTCTGTCTCCTTCGCATCATGCGAAATCCTATAGACTTATTAATAATAGTCATTATGTAGACCTCGTTAATCATGCATCCTCGTAACTATGTGAAGATGATTTCATATATGTATCTTCAGTATATAGACAGGTGACTTTCATTCTTCAAACAATTTTCGACTCTCTGAACTGCTTCATGGGCTGTAAAACGCAATTGTTGGGAGATCATAGAGTTTGCAGTCATGCAACACCCTCCCCGGTCGTCCAAGACTTACAACACCGCAGCTGGTCGCTGAAGTGCCCACTTCAATCCAGAGCTAACCTTATCCCACGTTGTGATTTAAGTTTGATTATAAAGCAACCAAGATCGAATCATCGCAGGTACCTTCGTGTTAGGCTGGTCCAAGCAAGGCGATGACGTACAGGAAAAAAATAACACTCGAATAAATTGAACAAAAGTAAATAAAGTTTTTATATCAGTCACCCATACAATAATTGGTTTATATCAGAGTTCTCATGCAATTAATTATCAGCCCAACCCGCGTCTTAATCGGTAGTGATGTTATTGTTGATGACTTTGTGAAGTTTGGTTTGCTGTTTTGGTAAAGTTGGAGGCTTTTGTCGGCAGATAATCACGTGGGCCTCTCTCCTGTCTCTGGTCTCGTCTAAGTCTTTTCTGCATCTTTTCTCTCTTCTACTCAATTCGCTTCGCGCATTCGTATTTATGGACATTGGCCCAAACTGGCCTGGGGTGTCTGGCGAGGTAGTGGCATTTCAGTGAATCCCCTCCGGCTTACATCATAACTTTGGGGAATTCCTACTCTCCACCCTCTCTTTTATTATCCTCTCTTACCAACCTCTTCAGTGAGCGTAAGGTGGTTTCTCCATCCTCCTTGATGTTTTATCTGCGCTTGCTACCTCGACCATTTTCCGTCCAGGAAAACTCAGTTCAAAATTCTACTTTTTCGCTTCCTAGCCAGCATTTTCAGCTGTATGTCAATCAACATTGCCCCCAAAATCTGAGTTACTTTTCCATTGTTCAAACTGCTCGAAATACAATTCAAGTTGTTTATGTGTGAATTAAATCCTCAATTCTTCCCACGAGTTTTTGGTATTAACCCTTCTCGTTTCGATGTCTCTCAGCACATAACACTTTCTACTGAAATGAAAATGTTCTTGGTTTTTATTTTACCGCGATAACAACAAATAATATCACATTTTAACACAAAGATATACTTTAAATGGTCTATGACATGCTGATATCTTTGCTGTTAAAAATCGTCTTTTAGTTTTATCTTAACTTTTATGTGTACAAAATTTAAACCGATTTATTTGGTCGTCTCTTTAATAATAAAAAAAATTTTCCAATCCGAACCAATGTATAACCTCGAAAAATTGACTTTTTCTGAAAAAATTATCTTATTGGCTTTAATTTTTATTTGCTTTTCATCGCAAAAATTCAGTCCGTTTATCTAGATTTGGTGGAAAAACTGAGTAACCTCTAAGCAGGACCTAAATTCGCGTTTTTTGATTCGAAAAAAACATGCTTTCTGCATCAATTGCTGTACAACTTGAGCTACAAAAGTTTTATCATTAACAAAAGATCAAATCGAACTTACGTTTGAATATATTGTTTACATTTTCACGATTACTTGGGGTTATATTTGCAACTGAAGTTTTTTAATTCAGTTGATTTCTCACCCAGAAGTGATAGCAATGGCTCTGGAAAAACTAGCAGATCTTCCAGCTGTATTTTTCCTTTGTGACATCACTTTCCACCTTTTTCATCCTTGAATTTGAGAGTATTACAATGCTTACACTGAATGATCATTGATCTGATAGGTATTTTTCGATGATTTGAATAATCACTGTCACAGTTGTATTGAAAGCCAAGATGGGACAAGCTTAAAAAAGAAGTTGCACTTTTTTTTTAACATGATTGTGATTATCACTGTGCCACATGTCTTTCATCGAGTGTTTCCAAAAATCTTGCTCTTCTATGGTTTGTAGCATCCGTTTCTCTCCTTGATAAAGTTTCACTGTCATCTGCAGCTTTTGACCTTCTATTCCTTGCAACATCTGCTTCTCTCACTGCTTGCACCTCCTCTGACCTTTTGAGATGCTTTCTTTGATCTTCTACGGTTTGAAGCATTTGCTTCTCTCCTAGATTGTGCCTCCTCCTGGTGTTTCTTCTGCTCTTCTCTCCCTTTGCTGTAGAGGTTTAGTCTTTTTTCTATGGCATTTTGAAGAAATAACTTTGAATTCCTCATCTCACTCAATGGAACTTCAAAACCCCTCTTTAACTCGGATTCGGGCTATAAGTCCAATTTCGACCAAAAGACCGATTTGGGTCGAAATTCCAATCCGGGCGGAAAATTGAGTTCTTCCAACTCTGCCGAACTACAAAACCTCGCGTCACGAAACGTCTCACTTTAACTCTAATTCCTTGGCATTTTAAAGAAATAAAATTGATTTCCTCAACTCACAAAATTTTCGAGATATTTTAAACTGAATTTAAAACAAAATCTTTCAAATTCACAAAGTTTTGTATTACTTTAAACTCAATATAAATTAAAAACTTTTAAAATCACTAATTTTTTTCAGTCATTTAAAAATTTGAATTGTTAACTGTTCCCTCCACATCCGAACACAAATCCCAGTGTTGGATGCTCAAGCATCAGATGAAGGACAGTTTTTCAATCCCGGGATCATTCTAATTCCAAAAAGGTATAATTTGTCTATGTTGAGCAAGTGTGGCTCGAGTTAAAGGGATTTCAGGCACATGGACGGAAAGACAGAATTTACCGTTTATTTATTTAGAAGTAAGTTGCAACTGCTCAAACCTGAAGTCTACCGTATTTAGTAACTGCGATGAAAGGCAGCTAGAAATTAAAATACCCTGTCTGTTCAATCTAATGAAAATACAAAGCAAAGAAAAGAACTGTAGACAGGAAATATTGTGCACAATGGTTGCAACTCCAAGTTTTTTCCCTTCCTGGCACTCCTTACTGAAATAAAAATTCGAATACAAAGTAAAGAAAAATATAATTTGTTTATTCTTTGTCATTTGGGAAACTACATTTCAAAATCCGAATCTAGACACCTCGATGTAGGGTAATAGTTAACGAGGCAAGGCTGGTTGACTACTACTGCTGAGTAGTAAGTTCGATCCTTACCAGGGGTCACACACAAAAATTCAATATTGGTTAACCTGATAAGAGTTAACTGAACTCCAAAACATAATTCTGTACAATTAAGACAAAAAGCTTTGGATGTAGGAAGAAAAAATAAATGGTTGATCTCTGTGTGTGTGTGTGTGTGTGTGTGTGACTGTTCCGATGTCACTTTCTTTTCCGTAAATTCAACCTTACCGAGGATTCTCTTTTTCTATCTATAAGGCGCCTTGTTATCTGTGATCCGTCACAGTTAATTGGAATCTGCTTTTTTTCCTCAGTTGCTCTCCAACTACGCGCTATGTGGAGACAGTTTCCAGCCTTATTTTAAACATTTCATATAAATATTCTGCGCTTTATCTTCTCACAATAAGAAAACATTAAATTAAATAAGTTGATGTGTTTTAAACCCAAATTCACATCATGAAAGCTTTAACAAATAGACAAATGAAATTAATAATTTTTAGTATGTCACCTACACCTCCATAAAAACAACAACATGCAAACATATCTGAAAGGCATGAGGTTATTTTGTACAGTTTCATACAAATACGTACATTAATAAGTATATTGATATGCTACCCAAAAGTTGGTGGAATCTGAACATTACACGTTGCAGCTATCGTTTGTGAACAACATTGTTCAATGGACAATGTATGAACGGCATGCAACTGACGAATCGGTTCCTACAGTCAGAAGAAAAGTCACACAGCGATTCCAATGAGTGCTGCCTCTTATGCATATCTACGTGTCTGAATTCACGGACAAAGCAATCTTCATCTATTTACTAACCTTTTCTCTATCTGACTATCTTATCAATCTGTTAGTGTTAACACAAGATAACGTTCTAGAACTTTCTTTTGGTGGCGTGTAGTGAGCAGCAATACCTGAAAATGGACAGTTAATTAAAGCTGACAGACAGCAGATAAAAAGACATATATTTGAACAGTAGAATCGACCAATCAGGTAACCTTCATTCAAAAAGAAAAGCAACGTTGTATTGTTTTTTCTTTTTTTCTCTCTCTTTCTCTCTCTCTATATATATATATATATATATATATATATATATATATATATATATATATACACACACTGGTACCATCAAACTCATTATAATCTGCTGCATGTTACTTGGAGAAGCGATGGGCATCACCAAGTAATCCTTATTGTTCGGAGAGATTAAATAAAGAGGAATTATATGGCACCCAAAATCTAATTTCTTAGGAAACGAAGAAACGACATTTTTATGTGCATTGTATTCGCATTACCTCCAGAAACTACTCACAGAACGTCTTCGAAATTACTGTACATCTCTTTCAAAAAGCACATGCCACCGCCTTCCATCCGATCAGAGATTCGGTAATAGAATCAGACTGTCGACACACCAGCAACACAACCAAAAAAATAAAAAAACACACACAAATACACAGGCGGCAGCAGAAAACTATATAGTTCTATTTCGTGCCCCCATAATGCAACAATATCTCCATGACATCTACGGTAAAGGTACAGTTATTAAGCTAGTCTCATAGTCTTTTGCTCGTCCACTAATTTCTCTAGTTGTAGGGTGATGCGTGTGTGCAGTTTTTGACTAAATTCCAGTACACCAGTGTGTATACGTTTATGTTATACGCATGCACAATCTTTTCAGAATGTGTCTACCCATGAGAGGAAGACGTCATAAGACGTTGTCCTTTTTTTTCTTCTTTCTTCATTCTCAATCTTCATTTTTGTTCTCTTCATTTTTTTGCGTCTTCTCTTCTATTCGATGTCATCAGTATCGTCGATCTCCCCCTCCCCTTCTCTTCTTCTTCTTCTTGCCACCTCCTCCCTTTCATTATTCATTAACCGAACATATTTGAATTGCCGGAGACAAGATGTTCTATTCTCCCTTTGTTGGTGGTACTACTACTACTATTACTACTAATAATAATCGAGTGAGATGGATTTGATTTAATCCAGGGTTAGGACAAATGCTGCCCTTGTCATTAATCCCTGTCTCTCTTGCGTATTTTGTTGCCAATCGCAACAAAACGACAAAAAGTGATAGAAATAAAAATGAAAAAAAAAATGAAACGAAAAGAATAAAAGAAAATCTATTCTAAGGTAAAAAGAAAAAAATGTGATAGCAGTAGAGAAAAGTATTGAAGGGCGTAGAAAAGGACACGCATTTGTCAAGATGAATGACCCAGATGGCTGAGGTAATCAAGTGGGAGATGACAGTAGAGAAGACTGACTACAATCTTATTAATAGTGACGCCTATTAAAGAACGCTGATGATAATAAAAGAAAATCTCTCTCGTCATTTTTATCCGCCTGAGAGCTTATCTTAAAAAGGTTGCTGAACCAAAGTGGATAGTAAATAAGCATAAATTCACACAAATACAGACAGCGTCTTGTTATCGAAAACGAGAAGAAACATGTCAGCTAACGTTAAGCTTACAGTAAACTAGAGAAGATAATCGAAAAACTGACAAAATGGAAAATACGAAGACATTACGAAAGAGAAAAGAAAAAAAAAGTGATATATGAAAGTAAATGTAGTACCCATCATTACCGGCGAGATTGAAACAGTCCCAAAGAGACTTACAAAAAAAAAAAAAAAAAATAGCAAGATTTGAAATCCAACTCGAAACTATCCGAAAAACCGTGTTATTAAAATTAACTCGAATGAGAATGCTGTATTTTGAAGACTTGTTATCACTAGCTCTCAATTGAAAATCATCAGTTATTACTGGTGTGAGAATACAATAATTATAAATAATTATGTCATGAACCCCCCCCCCAAAAAAAAAACCCAGAGAGTTTAATGTAGGGATCGTCACGTGTACTTATGGATACAGGTAAAAACTATAGTTTGTTGCTGTCCATGTCATAAAAAGTATCAGTAACTTTCTTTTAGTGTAATTACGAGGTACTGCTCTAGAGTTGGAATCTCCAGAAGCCATGTACATATGTTTCAATTTCATTCCCTGTCTTACTCGAAGAAAAGACAGAAGTGATCCCAGAAAAAAAGAAGACGATCAATGAATCCAGCTAACAAAACCTTTTTAAAGCTTTGTTCGTTTAGGACATCGTTCTCTATTGATTCCTTATTATCTTTGAATGGCTATTACAGATGGTGAACTAGGTTCCATTACCATCTCAGCGGTTTTGAATTCAGAGTTTTTCTTCTAGATTGGTTGCCATCCAAGGCTAGACAGTTCTGTCTACCCTGTTAACAACCCAGTCCTCTAAGGATTACTACTAAGAAATTTAATTTTTTCTGAGTTGTCTACAAGAGCAAAAAAGTTACAGTAATGTTCAGTTAGTGAAAAAAAGACATTTCATGGAAGTGAATATGAGTTTATTTTTTTTTAATTTTGTTTCAACAGCAGAGAAAATCATTTGCCCTTTGGTTTGACGTAACGTGTCAACATTGGAAAAAATCACTCTTCGTTTTCGCTCTGGTCAAACATTTCGGTTATGTAAAAGTGAATCTTGATTACTATTAGTTCATTATTAATAATTAATGTTATTACTCCTTTTTTAATGTCATGTTCTTTCAGTATGTAGGCGAACATTGTTCTATATAGATTCTTTTTCTTTATTATCTGTGATTTGCCATCACTTCTTGAAAAGATAGTAGAATCATTTTCCGTTACCTTGTCCACGGCTTTTAATTTAGAGTTTTTATATCTTCTGGACTGGTGATCACTTTAAGGCTAGAGAGTCTAGTCTACTCTGCTATTTAATCCACAGCTGTTTATAAAAGACTGAAAAAAACCCAAGAACAAATGATTGGGAAGGAACAGCGATTAATTGAAAATTGTGCCATTTACTTGGGTTTTGACAAATACAATCGAATGGTATGAGCTCTCCTTAAAGTATTTGTTCATCAAAATTTCTAAACACTGACCCTTGGTTTCAGGGTGTTTACACAGTACAGGCTCTATGAAAGTGTGACCCTCAAACGTTCTACAAGCCCCGCATCTTCTAAATGAATCTCAATACGTTCTACAAAACGGAAATATTTTTATTTTGTAATGCTAACGGGTTGATATTAGTGTGTGTATTTAGACATGAACAATGTAATGTTGATATTTTTAGCTGCAGCATTTCAAAATTCAATGGATTATAAAGCAAAAGAATAATCAAAATATTTTCATAACGCCTATCATTTTGTTTTTCGTTTTGTGTATTTCAAAATAAAGTCTAATATTTTTGTCAAGACTTAAAATGATTAAACCGCAATTTTATATAACATTTTCAGTCTTAAAGCGGGTGAATTACGTTCTGTTCTATTTTTAGATTACAAAGATAAGTCATGAAATTTATTCTGGTGTTATAAATATGATAAACTACTAGTGGAATTATTTTGGACAGAAATGCAAGCCTCATATTAAAACAAGTTTTCCTTTTTTAAAGAAGACCACCTTGAGATTTTCATCTCGGCATTTTGATATATGATTTGTGATTCAAAATCATTGCCAATAATATCATTATATGTAGGTGTGGGGCTGATATTTTATGATCCGCTAATACACTTCGATTGACTTGCCAATTGCAATGTTCTTCATAATTGATTTCATCGAGATTAAATCATTTGGCAGCAGTTAATGTCGAAGTTATTTTCTACCCTTGTGATGGTTACATCCTCAACAAAATCGGTTAAGAAGCATGTTCCAAGTTTTTCAGTTTCTGAAACACGAATTCACGAATTCAAACTTATGCTCGTGCCAACTCCTCATATATATGATGGGATTAATTCAGGCTGATTTAATCTCCGAGTTTTCCCACCAAAAAATACTAATCACGTGCCACTTACCGGAGATCAAATGACAGCAGGCCTCCTCACGACTCCCGTTGATTTGCGTAAAGACGTTGCCAGGATGGTTTTAATGCTTCTTCAGAATTCTAGGTCTTCCAGAGGTTCTTGAAAGGTCTTCCTATAATGATAGGTACCACTGTTAATATCCCAATATATTTTCAGTTGTGTTGTAAGTTCCAAATATATTTCTAGTTTTTTACGCTATTTTCGTTTTGCTCAGTCACCTGCTGAAACGACAGCATCGACAATCAGACGGATCTTTTCTTTTATTATGATAACGATTAATTTTTCGGGTCGAGTGAATCGTTTGAGTCAGTGTGAGTTTTACTTTTTCTAGGATAGCTGCTTTGTGTTTATTAGCTCAGTTGTATATGGTAAACTCTCAATTATTTGTACGCTTCCTAGCGGATCACCATTCTTAGTTTGTCATATTTGTTTATATGCACTATTTCAACCAATTTTCTATATTTCAATTATTATTTTTTAATTATTAATCATTATATTTTACATGGAAATAAAACTTAGAAGGTGATCAACTGTATGATGAAAGTTCACAAAGTACGCATACACACATACACACGTAGAGGCACGCAGGAACGCATGCACTCGCGCATGCAACCTCCACGCAAAAAAAAAATTGTTTTTGTAGGAAAAGTTTATTACTTTTATAGCAGTTTGGTGGATTCTTATCAGGTTTTCGATTTGTGGAACATGGAAATGGATTAACATATTATTCTACGTGATCTATTCCACTTAGTAAAACTTTAATCACGATAGGATGGCAGAAGCTAATTTACATGAACCCCTTGCTTCAGTGCATTTTTTCTTATTTTTTCTATTTTTTTTCTTCTTCTGCAAAAGCAGCATGCGACACGGAAGAGTTTGGGCCTTCGTGGTATGTCACCATTTTTCTTCTGAACAACAACATATATATATATAGTTGTATATTTAGGCAGCAATCCTTCCTTTATGCATGTTTCATTAAAAACGACAGACAAGGTACTACGGTTAAGCTTTTTATTTAATTTTTCTTGTGTTCTGACCAGAGCTTTCTTTTCTGGACAAAGGATGTGTAAGAACTGTCCAAAATGTTTTATATTTCCGAGCGCTTTCGGCTATACCTTTAGCCATTATCAAGGATGATTCGATTTTCAGCTTAATTTAGTGTGTGTGTTCTGTGTTTGGACAGTTCACTGCTACTAACAAGCAGAATTTTTTTTTTTTTAGTAGAAGCCACCGTCTGATAAGGTAGGGTTTAGGGCACTGGACCGGAGAGAGCGTACAGTATATCTGATCAAACGGCGTTTTCTCCTACAAATGGGGATGCTGTCTCGAACTCTGTCAGAATTGTTAAGTTTTTCGAATGCGCAGGTCGGTAGACGTAATTCACACTGTTTGAAAAACAAAAACAGGGCGTCTACGCAAGCAAAAATATTCATAACATAACGTTTGATCTCGTAGGAAAAAATTTCGGATAAAAAAATTAATTGATTTACTAGGAAATATATATATATATATATATATATATATATATATATATATATATGTGTGTGTGTGTGTGTTTCCGTATGTGGTTCCCCGTTAAAAAAATTAAATAGATTTAAGTAATATCGCTAACATCTGCATTCTGTAAAAAAATAGGCTCACACAGAAAACAAATATTAGTTTTATACTCAATGATAAAATTATTTAAATTTGTAGAGCTGTGTTTGAAGATTATTTCTTTTCTTCGCTTTCCACACCTCTTTCACACCTCTCTCTCTCTATATATATATATATATATATATATATATATATATATATATTTGGTGAACTTCTATTTTGGCATTTTTTACCGATGAACCTGAAGATGTCAAAATAGAAAATTTTTATAAATTATCTTTCTTACTCTCATCATCAAAATTTTATATAACAAACAAAATAAATTAAATTTATTCACTTATGAATGTCTAAATTTCGCATAATTACATCCTCTCTTCAGGAAACTTGATATTAAATTGGATTTATTTTCAGAAATTACATTTTCTTCTTGTTAAATACATTATGTATGCATGTGTGCGGAAGGATATGCCTATTCATGTGTGTATATCTATACTTATGTACGAGATGTTGAAAAGTTCTCAGTCCGATCAAGTTTGGGAAGTTGACTAGGTCGGGAATTTTTCAGCACCACGTTATCTTCGCATTAAAAAAAAACAAGAAACATTCGTGTATTTTTTAAAAGAAAATAACATTTATTTGCCTTAATTTTAATTCACTCTGTGATATAGCAACAAAAGATAGGAAGTTGCAAAGAACCATGTTTGCCGATGTCCTGAAAGCATATCAATTGGGGTATTTTGAATTTTATTACAGAAGAATGGAAATGACGCTGAGAACATACTGAAATGTACGTGAAGTTATTTATATTTGATCAAACTAGTGCACCATTGACATTTAACGCTTTTCTTCGAAACGAAGATTTTCCAGTGGGTTGCTGAAAGGTTACTTGACCCACTTCCAAAAATCTGATCGTATATCCGAATGTTTTTATTCTTATTTTTGGAATCCCTTCAGGTCACTAGGTGGAGAACATGTCAGCGACCCCTCGTGGCTTTAACTCTCGTTGGCGAATGATATTTTGATTCGAGAGAAATGTCAGTTATTCGATTATTTAAATATAGAAAATCAGAATAAAATTTCAAGGTCCTTGGAATATTTAATTTTACAATTCGCCAACGATAAGTGATAGATTATTGTTTTATTGCTGTCCCCGAAAAAGCTGTGAAGCGAAAATAGTGAGTCGACTTGATCACAGTCGGCTATTTTAAACAATGTTGATGTAATTTTAACACCTAAGAAAAGTCAGATTAATACTACTTGCAATCTCAATCGGTTCGCGATATTTCAGAGGATGAGGTGTATGACAAAATGCTGTTCATTCAACTTCGTCAAAAACAAAGGAACACACGAATGTTAAGCAACAGTAACTCGGTATTTTCTTTCGAAACCAATAATCGATCACGTGATTTAATTTTATTTACATGAACTGAGTATATTCGACGAACTCGGCGTATTTCATGTGAACTTCTTATAAATGCATTTTTTTTTTTTTTGGTTATCCCATGATTCCTTGACTTTTCAACTGCATATTTTCGATATTTTAACAAAAAAGAAGAGAAATTTATTTTTAAAAAAATAAGCGACATTATGAATTTTAAATGCATTATAAGTGCCTCCCTTATTTTATGTATGGGCGCCTGTATTTACGAACATCGACACAAATCAACATTTTTCTAAAATCCGGGGTCGTTGCAGTGAGCTTTTCCATTTTTGATTAGTAAATCCATTTTTAATTTAATAGCAATATTACTTAACTGCTATAAATTAATACAGAATTAAAAAAAAATAACGATTATAAATATAAATTGTTTTATTTAAAATATTAAAATAAATGAAAAACAATTCTTACAAAAAAATAATTATTTATCAATTTTTTTACTTACTTAGAAAGGCATGAAACCGCTTCTTGTATTCTACTTCATTATCAAAGATAATGATATATATTCAGTCAGTTATGTGCCATGCGTGATACACACTTAGGCGATCATATATCTTTCGATACATGACTAATTAGGCAATTTTTTCCCGCAGTAAGTTGCCATTTCTTTTTGCGGTAGACCCAGTCTATCCTGCTATTTACTCATAGCTGGGGGTATGAAGAAGAGGATTCATACCTTTCCCAAGGGTATTAGCACGTAAGTGAATGTAATTGATTCGACTAGAATTCGAACTCGGTTCTCCGATTGCTCAATCCGAACCGCTATCCATTACTTCACTGTGCCTCCTCCTCTGATATATATTACCAATGTATAATGTCTAGGCATTCGTACGCCACAATGAATGAAAGAAAAAGAAGTGGGTGAGTAGGAATTTGCGCAAATCTTATAACATATCTATCTTCTTACTGCTCAGGCAGTAACAGCAAAATGTTGTTACAACCAGAGTGAACCAAGACCAAATAATGTTCCAATTACTGGTATAGCATCACGTGAATACAAATTTTGTGCATTTCTGCATTTAACATCACCAGATAGTAGCTGAGAGTGATCCCAAAATAAAGAGGATTGTACTGATTTAAAATTAGTAGCGAGCAGATGTTACTTATTAGTCCGATTAGTGATTCGTAAATGTGGGAGTAAATCAATTCCAAGAGATAACAAAGAAATAGAAGAGAGACCCCCAACCCAGAAAAGAAACCCCACCTCTATAAAAAAAAAAAAAATAAAAAGCGAGAGAAAGAAAAAAAAATCACTCAAGCTATAGTAAAAAAAAAGAAAAAAAAACAAAATACGAGTCTAAGAATAGACCTATGACAAACGAGTATCGAATTGTATAAAAATGAACGTATTAAATATAAAATTAGATTTTGTAATGCGGATTGAAAGTATTTCAGATTCTGACTGAAAATTTTTTATTGTAAACTGAAGAAAAAATTTAACTCATTGATTGATTTGGAATTCAGCAACTGATCAGCAACGAATCGAAATATCAATAACATTATGGATTTTCTGAGAGAATCTATTCGTTTTTTGGGTCTCGAATTTTCCATCTTACTGGTATTCTTACATTTTTTCTCTCTCTCTCTCTCACAAACAACAGACACATACATACGCACTCACGCACACACACACACACACACACACACACACACACATATATATATATATATATATATATATATTGGACTCTAACGTCGTATTCGACGTATGAAGGTCAAGCAGCTCAGTTCCTAGGAACCGACAGCCGAGGCACCAGGAAGAGTTGATTATAGTGGTGAAGACTTTGTGCAGAACCAACCACACTTTATGAAGGGCCGAATACAGAGACCTGGTGCACTACGTGCCACAAGGTCCTCAGCATCCCGGCTCCAGAGTTTTGTAGATGGACACTCCACGAATCACTGTGTCCACTCGTCAGGGATATCAGCAATTGACTGCTTATACTTTTCGATTTTTCTTTTTTATACGCACGTTTCATTGGTGCATTTTTCCATACTATATGTGTGTGTACATGAGTTTGTGTGTGTGCGCCCTTCCGCACGTATGTCCGTACGTGTAGAATGTGATCATTTGCATTTTTCGTTGGTTTTTCAATTTACATTCCTTAAACTTTTCTCTCTTTTTCATCTTTTCTTTCAGTTGTTGCCATTTTGACTTCCGGTTTTCTAGACATATACTATTGTTGTTAATTCTCTAGTATTCTAGCTTTTCTTAAGTTAGGAAACTGTATTTCATTTTTGTATATAAATAATTAATTTTAATGCTTAAATAATAAAGTAAATACTTATATATGTTTTCATTTGGCCATTATTTCGTTTTCTTATCTGATTTGATGGATCATAAGTACTATTAGGGCATTGTAGGAGGTTAGTTTTATAATTAATTTGTTATTTATTATTGCTTGGATTTGTATGCATATGATTCATACGTTTACGAATACACACTTACATATACATACATATATAGATATACACACATGCAAATACACATATATGTATACAAACGCGCTCACACGGACACATGTACACGTGTGTCCATGTTTTACTATTAATATATAAACTAGTGTTTAAATGGTAAAGTGATTTTCTTTTTCCATATTTTTAGGGTATTAATTATGGGTAGTTGTGTTAATGAGGTATTTTCTTTTTTGTTTGAATATATGTATATAGAGTATATAATATATACTCCCGCACGCACGCATATATATGTATTTTTAAACAGTGTTTAGATAGTAAATTAAATATTTACTTATTTGTTATCGTTTATCCAATGTTTCATTTTTATTTAATAATTCGTAGTATATTAGTTTTTACCTTGGTAATATTTTACATATTGAGATATTAATTATGAAAAGTTAGGTTTATTCATTTGTAGTTGTGTGTGTGTGAGTGTATAATTATTTATTCGAAAATTATAGCATAAATATGGTATAAAATCACTACAAAAATAGCCATTTTGTTTCAACACTTCTGGTGTCTTATCAAGTGATGGCGTTGAATGTATAATAATGGTTTTAAAAGGTTCAAATCAACCAAACACTCCTCGCTAGGGGGAAACGCTGTTACATAAGCTGGAATGACCAATCAAAATACAATTATATGAGAATTCAAATAATTTGACAACGAACTTTGATTACCAATTTTAAATTTTAAATTTAATCTATATTAAGTTTAAATAATTATAAAATTATTTAAAGAAGAAACCGAGGAAAAAATATATGTTTTGTTTTTCATTTTGTTTTTATTGAAAGACCAAATATATATACTCACAAACACGCACACATATATATGCGTATAGATAGTTATATTTAATATTGGTTCGTTTGTTTTATTTTGTTTCTTTTTTATTTCTTTGTTTAATTTTTAATTTATTTTATGTTTATTTTGTTTAGTTTTGCGTATTTACTTACTTTATGTTTGTATTTTTTCTTTATTAATTTTCTTTATTTTATGTTTATAATATACGTTATTAATGTTTTCTTTTTTAAGTTTATATTATATCCATGATTTATATATTAATTAGTGCATAGATGGCAAAGTAAGTATTTATTTACATGCTTACATTTACCCATTATTTCAGTTTTCTTGTTTAAGAGTTTATTTTGGTTTCTAAACTGAATTATAACTCATTTTTCCTCTAAGCATAGTTTGCAGATTTTACTGTTAGTATTGGTTTTGTACTTTTTATAATTTCCCATTTGATTTTGGTGGGGATATTGTTTATCTTTTGAGGTCTATATGTATTTTGATAGGATTGTATTCTTTGTGTACTTTTTTCTTTCAAAGGGTGTTTAGTGGTTGTAATATTTTTCTTTTCTTTTTTTTTTTTATCTGTGGCACCTATATAAATTTTTTCGTCTGAGTTAATGTTATTAGTTACCGTAGCTTTGTATATTATGTTATTGGTTAAACATTTGATGTTAAGTGGGCAATTTTCATGTTGCTTTCTGTTGTCTTTTTTTACTTTTCGTTTTTGTATTCTAGTTTGTTTGAATATTCGCTGTTTCTTAGGGATGATTTGTATGTTTTCTTGTTTTCATCGAATATTTTTAAGCTGCTAGAATTTGTTGAAATTATTTTATATATAATATGTATATATAATATATATAATATAAAACATATATATAGTATAAATTAATTATATATTTTATATATATATATAATATATATATGTATTATATTTATTATATATATGTGTGTATTATATATATGTATATATATATATATATACTGTTGTTACCACTCCCCTCCATTTCACAACTGTGATTCATGGTGACATTTATATATAATATATAGTATAGTTTAAGGTATGCTATATTCATTAGTTAAAGTGTTCTATACCACTGATAGATCGTATATATAAATGATGAATGAAATTAATAAAAAAAAAAACAAAATAATTAAATAAATATTGTTGTGACCAAGTAAATGGTTAAAGAAATAACAAAAAAGTGTTACAAATATATCGTATATTAACAGTAAGTACAACAGAAGACTATTACACAATTAGTGAGTGTGTGTCGGATGACCCAGCGTTCAATCTATTCGACACGGCCTTCTCTCCTACTAATCTTATAGTAGTTGGAAGAGTCCAACATAGACTCTTTAGAGGGAGGACACCACAACAAAAATAAATAAGTATAATAAATTAAGCCAAAGCAATAAATACAGTAAATGAATTAACTAAATATTAACAAACTACGGATACACGCATAAACACAAGTAAATGTAATAATAACAATCAACAACAAATAACGAATCAATGAAACAACAACTATAAAGTAGCTACAAAAATGCATTCTGATCTACAATTATTTCCACTCAATAGTTCCTAGAAACATAACCATTACTGGCCACATAGTAACCGTTAGAATAATACAATAATGCATCATTGACCAGCATATATAAATATTTTTGTCAAAACACAACGCACATGGCCTGACGATAGAGATAGAAGGAGAAAGAGATAACGGTATATACATTTTTATATATTAAAAACAATATTGGTGGAAAAAACGCAAAGGTCATCGACAGTAAGTTTGTGTCCAGGTTTCACCATTCCTGGCAGATTTTCTCTTACCTTTGACATACATAATAACAAAAGTGATGGAAATAAAAAGAAAAAGAATAGACTAGACTATATTCTCCTACCACCAAAATAAATTTTTGATTCCACCATTCCTCTTTCGTGCACATGTACAGTCGCACCAACGTAACAAATTTACTCCTGTAAAGAGTAAGTACGAAACGAGTCACACAAAAACCTTTTGCCATTTTGTCATATATATATATATATATATATATATATATATATATAGGGTGGGATGTATAGAAATTGTCGCCATTTTATATTTTTAATTTCGCGCACCGCCTTGATTATTATGTGTGGAGCACAGAAGAAAGCAACAAAATTCATTGTAACACCATAGATGAAGGCAAGGATTATGGCAGCATTCACCATCCTAAACAAGGAGGTCATCCTGAAGAGTTGCAGGAAATTCCGAAGTTATTTGAAGCCAATGGCGATTTTATTGAATAAATCTTTTAGTATTTTAAGATATTTTTGTGTAATTTTGGTAAGTATATCTGCTAAGATGAGATGTCATTTTGCGTAATTTAGACAATTTATCCATTGCACTATATATATATATATATATATAAATATAAAGTGAACATAAAGTCAACACTTAGAGGCGACAGTCTGTTTCGCCAGTGCCTGACGATTGCATATAGCATGAAACAGACTGTCGCCTCTAAGTGTTGACTTCTATGTTCACTTTTATATTCACACGCTCTATCTCTGATATTGAGCACTTTATCCCATAAATATAGCACTCCTTAAGACTATATTTCTTTATATATATATATATATATATATATATATATATATATATATATATATATTATTTACCGTCCTATTAGTTGGAATTTCGAACCGAACCCATGTATATACATATACATATATTCTACACAGAATTAACTGAAAATGAGATATCCAGAAAACGCATGGCACGTGGAACTAGAACAATTTACCCCAGTGGATTAAATAAAGGCTTCAGTTCAAAATCCTAACGCATGTCACCTGAAGAAGGCCGGCGCGGATAATGTCCGAAACGTCGTATAATAAAAATGGGGACAACATCCCAAATAATATAAATAGTATAAATAGTTACACCTCAGAAATATACAACTTCTCAGAAATGGTATTAATCCTTTTCTCTCCCCAGCTATGGATAAATAGCAGGACAGACTCGCAACTGGTCTAGGAGAAGGACAACTCTGAGGGTTGTTTGGGAACTTGTGGCAAGTAGTGGACCAGGACTCTGTATTTGGCCCTTGAAAAAATGTGGTTGGTACTGCACAAAACCTTCACCACTATAATCAAATCATATGTGCTGGTGTCTGGCTGTCGGTTCCTAGAAACTGAGCTGCTTGACCCTCATATGTCGAATACGTCCACCATATATATATATATATATATGGTGGACTCTCCCATCGTATTCGACGTATGAGGTTCAAGCATATATATATATATATATATATATATATATATATATATATATATATATATATGTGTGTGTGTGTGTGTGTATGTGTGTTTCTAAGAGACAGAAGGCTGATCAGAAAGTCCATAGCCTGACATCTAAAATATTCAAGCTATGTAATTAATAATGACGATGGAATTAAGTACATTAACAAAGAATGAGATTATATTAAAAAAAGAAAAATTTTGTGTAAATTGAAAGTTTTTCATAATTAATCTATAAACTTACTGATGTATCTATGTGTGTGCATCCGTGTGTGTATTAAAGGAGCGATACTGATGGTACACACACACAAACATACACACATATCATCATGGGTAATGTGGCATACTGAAACAAGTTTAGAGAACACAGTGACGATCTAAATTTTATATGGTATAAAATATTTAAATTTTGTATAAAATTGTATATTTCGCTCAATTTTTTTATTCACTGTTATTTCATAATAGAGAAGTTGAGTTTTAATATGCCAAAAAAATGTAGTGACATGAAGAAAAGATACGCGAAAAAAAAAGAAGATTTTTACATTAAAATAACAGGCAAAAAAATAAACCTTTTTTTCACAGTGACGCATCTTTTATTCCGATTATTATTATTATTAAAATGACAAATTCCCAAGCCACAATATTTTTTGGGTGGGGGTCTTTTACCACACATTGCACATTTAACTACATAAAAAAATGAATAATAAAATGTAGAATAAATAGGTTAAAAATAACTCGTTTTATTTATAGATGTGAAAAGATTATACCTTTGCTTAGTGAGAAGCTTTTTACTGGTACATTTTTTCCTGACGAAATTAAGTTTATCACACGGTTTAGTCTTTCATCCACTTTTACATCCCCTTTCAAGTTACATTTCTTGTAAGGGAAAAAGATAACTGAAGCCCACTTGATGTAGATGTAATGGAATATTTTCGATAATCAGGTTTAATCTACGAAAGTCTATTCACACCAAATGTCTGCTGATTATCGTTGGAGATGCTATGATGGCAAATCTTAATACTCCGCACTTTCCTCACTATTCAAATTGATTTTACAATGCTGTCTGTCTTCTGAATGTTTTCATTTTTTTTTTCTCAGATATTTCGTGCATTTTCAGCTTCATTGATGATAGAGTGACAAAACAACCCTGATCTCAAGCACATATCTCAGTATATTTGTAGATTGCAGAACTGCCATCGTTGAGGCAGTCTGAAGTCTTGGTAGAATTTCTAATTCACTTAAACACAACTCTAGTGTTAAAACTAAGCTCAAAATGTCCTACTTATTATAGGCGCGATAAACAGTCATGCAACACAGCATATTCGGTTCTCAGGCGAGATCCTGTTATATTATTATCATTTTAAAGCTTTCTTACAAACAGACAATTTTTGTCTTCATTTTCGCACTCGTTATCACAATCATTGCATGGCCAATACACACACACACACACACACATTGCATTTCCCATAATTCATTGCCTTACGACAATACCACCTTTAAACAACGGTTTTTGTACAACCACCGAAGTTAAGCAAAGTCGAGTTTGATCAGTACCTAGATAGGTGACAGCTTCAGAATACCAGTTACTGTAAGCTTGGATGTGCGGATGGTGTAATGGATAATGACACGGAATTGGAAATCGGAGAGCCGAGTTCGAATTCTAGCCATGTTTGTTATATTCATTTACGCGCAAATACCCTTGCGAAAAGTTTGAATCCAATACTTCTCCTCCAGCTATGGATTAATTAGTAGGACTAATTAGTAAATCATTATTATCTCGAAAGAAATTCTTATAATCGAAAAATATTTTCTGGCTTTACATAACCTCCAAAAGGTTGATAATCCGCAAAAATTAATCAATCAACATTATTGACTTTATAGAACTAATAAAGAGATTCATGATAACATTTGAACTATTATCATCTAGGATAATTTACATTATAAGACTAAATTATAGGGCAAGGCATACCACTCTTCTACTGGGATAAGATCTTTTTATATAATTTATGGGATTTTCCAAGTTTCCCGCCATCAATAAGGTTACAGAATCTCGTCAATAAAGACAAATATTTTGAACAAAAACTTGAAAACGATCTCATTGTAATGCCTGTCAGTTTATAAAAACAACATTAATGTGAAATGCGCTTCGTATTCTAAAACTAGATTTACAATTTGCTAATCCATTGATTTTGATCTGTTGTATTTCTTCATCTGAAAAAATTGAACAGTATCCAGAATAGGATTCCAAGATTTTGATATTTGCAGGTAAATTACCGTTCGTCAATGTAAACCTTCCTCTTCAGGATACTCCACAAGTTTTCACTCGCGTTAAGGTCGGGAGGACAAGCTGCGACAATTTCATCAAGCGACTGTCAAGACGAATTTTATAGTTAACAAATAAATAAAAATTTTATAGTTAACAAATAAATAAAAATTATACTTAAGAGGTATTTTGTTCACATAGTTATTCGTTCTTTTCATCAAATGTGTTGAGCATAGGAATCAACATCTTTCTGATAGTGTTTGGATTCTTGAACCATGGCCTATATATATCTTCAAAGAAATCAATGTCACCTTAACGTGATCTACAACTCGCCATGAGCTTATCACCTATAATACAATCCGAAAATATCACATTACATCCGCTTTGTTAAAGTCTCTACCTGCAAGGGCGGCTTCTGCCAGTAGCAACTTTTTCTCCGTCTGTCTGACCCATCAAGAGCGACACAGTATTTGTAGGTGAAAAAAACGAATGAAAATGCGGTTTTCATGTTTTTGTTGTTTACTTCATTTGCCATATTAAGCAAACAAGTTTTTATATTTGTTTGCAACTTGATTTAAGACCCGACATGGGCTTTTCGACATTTTCTCGCAGGTACAAGGCTTAATAATTTTACTGATTGACAAAGAGCTAGATTTCTTTTATAACTTCCCTCTTAACACAGGAAAGAGATCGGTGCGATAAAGTCCGTAACTGGTCCTGATGATGCCTACTTCGAAGTCGTACAAGATCTTTCACGAACTTCATCAGAGTTTGGCCGTATTTTCTGATCATTTTTACAATTACCTTTTACAAACTCTGAAGTTATAAAACATTTCTCTTTATCAGTCAGATCGATCTTACAAATGCTTTTTAAAGCTTTAAACTCGTAAGACATTTCAAACAAATGTTTCTCGCTTGTTTCCATTTGCGCAGAAGGAAGCGGCTTTCATCGTAACTGCACAGATATGCATATTATTCAGTAAATAATCTTTTCGATTTTAATGAGTATTTATTTTATATATCGATAAAACATGAAGTGGTTAATAATATAGAAGACAGTGTGTGTGTAATAGATAAATAAATAGTTCAATGACTTTTTTTTCTACTTTTAGTTTCGTAGACATATTTCCATACGTCAGTTCTGATAAATCGTTTGAAGTTATTCACAGATATCATATATTCACTGATATCATCATATATTCACAGATATCCTCATATATTCACAGATATCATCATATATTCATGATATCATATTTTCACAGATATCATATATTCACTGATATCATCATATATTCACAGATATCATATATTCACAATTATCATATATTCACAGATATCATATATTCACAATTATCATATATTCACAGATACCATCATATATTCACCGATATCATGTAGGTAGTTATCTGATTTTAGATGTGAAATTATCTTTGTACAATTTTTCACGTATGTGATTAATGGAGACGTGTTGGATGAAGCGCATTGACAAATGAATAAATTTTTGGAAAATAACTGTTTATTGCGGAAAAAATGCTTTTTCTTATCTTAAAATTTTATCACTGAGTCTCCTTTATTTTAGCTGCGGATTTAATGATGTGCCCAAGTAGATAATGATTTAATGTATCTCTCTATTCTTACATCTCTCTCTCTCTCTCATATATATATATATATGTGTGTGTGTGTTTGTGTGGGCATGTATATACTCAACACACCCTTAATTATCGAATAAACCAATGTTTAGTCATGTTTCTCTTAATTGGCATATATTTTTGCTCTCTTACACACATTGATAGGAAGATATGTATATCTTCACATTTTTCTCACGCACCCTGTTGATATTCATCTGTCCGCCCGTCTTCACGCGTTCCAAATGAGAGCCAATTCGCATCAGGACTCTATAATATTCCGCTACCGATGGTAGTTGTTTGTGACCTCCTGACCTGATCAGGTGATAAAATAAATTGCCCTCTCATCACCAAATTCCGATTGTCCCAGTTTCCAGGGTCAGGTGTTATCGAAATTCGGTCATTTCAAAACCATTCAACAGGCGAGAAGAAAGAAAAAAAGCACGAAAGAAATTTAGTAGGTGAGATAAAAGTTTGCGTGAAAAGAAAGAAAAACGAGTTTTAAAGTGGGTAGAAATAGAAAGAAGTGGACAGATAAGAGAAAAATGGTGAGTGAAAGCGTGTGAATGAATGGATGGCTAAGAAAAACCAAAGTGGAGAAAGGGAAGAAAGAGAGAAAGAAAAGTCGAAGAACGCAGTCGTTGCGGGTTGGGTAAGCATATATAATGATTATGTGTAAGGATGTTTGTGGGATGCGGAACGATTTTAGGGCAAATAAGAATAATTGACACAAAACAAGATTGAACAACAATTGACATTAGCCATGGAAATAATAAATGTCGAATGTAGGCGTCAAAAGACGAAGAAGTGACAAGGAAATGGAGGAGTTCACACGAGGTAAAACTATGAATGAATAAATGCGCATGCGCGCTCACATATAGGAACCCTTTCTTTCTTTCTTTCTTTCTTTATTTCTTCCTTTATTCTCTCTCTCTTTCGTGTTCGGTCCCACAGTTGTGGGCGTGGGTATATGTGCGTGGGTGTGCATGTAGCATTTGTATACGTGTGTGGAGGTGAAGGTGTCCGCAATTTCCCTTAGGTTGCATGTACTAAATTCAACCATTTGTTTTTGGTTTGTTTGATCAATGAGGTATCCATTAATACCGGATTAAAAATCTATCCATAAATAAATACATAAATCCAAGGAATTTGAGTCCGAAAAAAGAAACGAAATCTAAAAGTACAAACTTGATTGCTTGCATCGATATACACATGGGCGTACACACATACGTTTTCCGTGAAGAATGACAGAAAAAATATGCATGTAACATTATATAGGCGTTTCAGCTCTCCATAAACTTGTAAAATATTTTTTCTAGTGAAAATTAGCATGAGATGATGATGATGCGAGCAGTAACAGCAACAACAACAAAGCATTTCAATAATTAGCACTGTAAATGGGGGACACTTAAACGAAATCTCGAAATAGTAAAAAAAAAAAGAAAAACAATTTAAAAGTCTATGTAGACGTACCTTTAAGGAGCCTTGTAGATATTATGGATGTGTTATAGTTCCCAGCAAAAGACCGGCTATCAACTACTTATTCAGTCCCGAGGTTAAAAAATAAAAATAAAAATAGCGTTATATATATATATATATATATATATATATATATATATATATATATATATATATATATATATATATATATATATATAAAGGTAATAAATCCGTCGGTATATAATCCAAGTGGATCCTATCTATATAAAATATTAAAACTCAGCCACAAAAAGAGCTCAATGCATTTATTATTACAGAGCAAAAATTAATAAAAAAATAAAATAAAAATTAAAAAAAATAATAAAAAAAATAAAATAAAAAATATATATATATATATATATATATATATATATATATATATATATATATATATATATATATGCAAGTATATGTGTTTAAAACTTGGTATATTTATGGAGCAAGTGCTTAATATCGAGGATTGAGCACTTTTAAATATAAATAGCATGGGCATAGAAATCAACATTGTATAATGGCAGTTTCTTGTCTTCAGCGATCATCAGATTATGTGTCAGATTAGTTCTTAAGGGGTGAATCAGCATGCAGCGAGATTTTTATGTCCGTGCAATATATATATATATATATATATATATATATAGTTTATGCAAAACTAGGTAATCCGTATGGGTAGACCCAAGGAGGATGATATCCGGGGAGCTCAATGTAAATTCAGAGCAAATATGTTTGAATAAAAACAGTCCACTTTAAGGTTCCATGTAATAAATTATTTCACCACAGCCCTTTGAAAGGGCTCTGGATCATGAGAGTTTACTTCCAAAGGTTGAAATGAAAAATGAACAGAAATTTACACATTTTTGAAATATTTATCATATATATATATATATATATATATATATATATATATATATATATGATAAAATCTAGTTTACACAGCTATGTTATATCTGTGGCTTAAAGTTCTCAATATCAATGATAGGGCGTATGTAAATATAAAAGTGGACATTGAAGTCAAAACCCAGAGGCGACCGTCTGTTTCATAAATGTTAACCATTCCACCCCAATCAAGGCAATAAATACACTAAGACACAAGAGTTTGCTGTGTGTGAGAGAATATGAAAAAAAACTATTAAGGGGTGTGAATAATAAAACAGCGGGAATCAAGAAAACAGAAGATAACGATTGACATTGCACTTTAATTTTTAAAATTAAACTTCACTGTTAAGCAAGAAGACGGGAGATTCACCCGTTACACCGTTTGGGAATGTGACTGAAACCGAGATATCAAGTCAGGACAATGAATGCTTTGAATATTGCTGCCATATCCAGGCTGTGTTTTTGCTATATATTTAGAGTTTCTTGATAAAATCCAGAGAATATGCAATGTTATTGGTTCTGACCTGGCATCTTGGATTCAGTATCTTTCTCACGGACGTTACGTAGCGTCCCTATGCGTTTTCTATAAATAATTTCATGGAAATTGTTCTGACGAACTTTTCCTCTTTGGTACGTAGACTTTATGAATTTAAGCGCAGTACTAGATTGGTGGAAAGATCTCATCAATTTACATTTGAAATGGCGAAATCTAAACGTAAGTTCTATGCTAACAGTTTCTGATATCGTTCTGGAATAATCTTCCAGCTTCTTGCCTCCCTCCTAGTCAGCTTTGATTTTTAAAAATTTAAATGCAATGTCAATCATTATCTTCTGTCTTCTTAATTCTTGTTCTTTTATTGTCCCCTCTCCTTAATAGTAGTTTTTCTCATATTCTCTCATACTCAGTAACCTCTTGCGTCCTAGTGGCTTTATTGCCTTGCTTCGGGTGAAATGATTTTAAAAAAAAAGATAAAGAGGTTTCGCTATTGTTTAACTGAATGCTGTCCTCAGATAACAATTTCAAACAATTACAGTGTAACGTGAAGTATTTCCCGATAAAAAAAAATGCCAACTTCTCCAACAAAGTATTTGCTGGCTGGCAATCTCATTTACAACTAGAATCGTCCGTATATTTGCCCCATGAAAACAACCGAATAAAAAACACTATAAATATATTTATTTGTCAGATTATTAATTATTAAAAACAAATTAAAGCCGTTAAATATCTTTAGAGAATTAACTAAATCAGCTGAAAATGTGTCAGGACATTTTGTGATTGTTACGACAAATCATATAATGTTTTGAGGTCTTATTGAACTGGATAAGAAGGCGAATTTTTATTTTTATTTTTTTATTTATATGCGGGTGTGGATCAATAACTCAGTAGATTCAGGCAATTATTAGGTGAATTTTGATTTGAATTTTTCACTGAATAATGTTTGAAAAATGCGATTAATGAAAAATTAATTACTTGGGAAATTACATCGAAAAATAAATATTTCTCGTGTAAAATTCTTTTCCCCCATTAGATTACAACTTGGAAAATATATTAGACATTCCATTGTCTTTAATAATCAAACAGAAACGTTTTTCGCTACATATATCTTCATTAAAAAAAAGGTTATTTAAAAGTAAGAATTATGTCATGATTAACTTAAAGGTCATATTTCAGATATGTGTCCAATTTCAAACATTCTTTATTTTATTTACATTCGGATTATTGCTCTCATCTTTGTATTTCTTAGCACAACTTTTCGCCAGTTGTGTTTTCTGTTTTTTTTCAGATGTCCATCAATCCAAGGGATTTCGAACATAGATCATGACAGTTTTCCGATGTTCGATCCCTACTGTGTCTGTGTACAAAAGGTGATGTTATAGTCTTAGAGTAGTAGTTCTTCTGGAAGGTATGTTTGATGCTGATCATCAGCTTTTGTACGCGTCTCGATTGAAACTTCTGATTTTTGCATAGTGATGTAGGCATCGGGCGATCCCTTTTTACTCTGTATAAATACAATATGGAATATATTAATGACTAAAGAGAAATAAATGCAAGGCTTCCGCAGCTGCAGCAACAGTAAGAAAAGAAAAGCCTCGGTGAGTACAGCTAAGCGTAACACGTAGCAGATGCAGAGACAATCAGCAGGTGGCTTAGATTTAGCTCCAAATTCTAGACTAAGGATTGTCCCAATGCGCCACAAACCTGTGAATTAAAACGTGGCATAGAAGGATAGACTTGTAGATGAAATTGTTGATTCGTGAATTGGGTAACTTTTTTACAGTAAGGTTCACTCCGTACAAAGCTCGAGGGCCACTCCAGATAGAGGGTTACATTAAGAGAAAGTTTATATGATAGGAGGGGAAGATAATGCTTAACCCTAGACTCGAACAGGTTTAGGGGAAACATTCTCTTGGGAGTCAATTCCACAGAGCAGTGTTTCGCGCGAAGAAGCTGTTCGAGTGAATCTTGACCCGTGACTCATCCCTAGGAGAATAGACTTGTATTCCAGTGAAAAATCTGATGGAGATATTGACTTTCTGTACATAAACAACACACTTAGGAATGGGATCACTCATATATCGACAGGATGAGGGCTTAGCAATGGGCTCACCGTTATCACCAGCAATGACGAATATATACATGGAATACTTTGAGGAAATGACATTAGAATCTATATCTCTAAGGCCAACTCTATGGTTAAGATACGTAGATGACACCTTCATACTCTGGCCACACCAGGAAGATGTCCAGGTTCTACTGGACCATGTGAACTCAATAAGACCTTCGGTACAGTTCACGATGGAGAAAGAGAGTAACAACACACTCCCATTCCTGGATGTTCTAATATCTCGAACAGAGCATGGGTTCAAGATATCCGTATACCGCAAACCAACATTCACCGAACAGTACCTCAATTTCATCTCCCACCATCCATACAGCATAAAGGGATCACCCGCTGCTTACAACACCGAGCAAAACTCATAAGTGGCAACCCAGAGACATTAGATAAAGAATTGGTCAATATAAGCAGTACCCTGCAACGTAACAATTACCCTAGGTATATGGCAGCAGCCCCAATAAACTGCGATAAGCGGGTACAAGAGGAGGACAACAACACTCAGAAAACAGTCTGCCTGCCTTATGTGAAGGGATTATCAGAGAAAATACAAAGGATCTGCGGTCCATATAACATCAGGACAACCTTCAAAAGCTTGACGACACTTCGCAGATATCTCTCCCCCCCCCATAGAGGAGAACATAACTAAAGACTGTGTGTACTCCATCCCTTGCAGCTGCGGAAAGAAATATAAAGGGGAGACATGTCGCCCCCTTAAGGTAAGGCTTCAAGAACACCAAAAAGCTGTAACATGAGGGGAAGTGGAAAAACAGACGTGGCTGACCACATATAGAGAGAAAAGGAAGATCACCGCCCTCTGTAGGATCAGGTTGAAATCATAAACATAGAACATCATTGGAAAATTCGTAAACTTAAGGAATCAGCACATATGCTAGGCCAGAAAAATCTCCTGAGCCGACCAAGCATAGAAATGAATACAATATGGAAACCAGTAATAAGGAGTGCCAGAGAAAAGCAATAATAACAACGAAAATTGCAATATGAGCTCTGGTAAAAACATAAAATGATAACAGCAAAAATTGCAATATGAGCACTGGTAAAAAAAAATGGAAGCTGACGACATTAAGTTTATAATACCCAGAAATTCATACACAGGACACATGGCACAGTGGATAAAGGTGTTAGTTAAATCCACTGACAGGAACCAGAGCGTGAGTTCAATACCTGGTTAAGGCGGTGGAGAACTCGGAGAGGGGAAGTAACAGGAGACAACTGACATCCATTAGACCTGGTACGTGGAACTAGGACAGTCTACCCCAGCGAGCGAAATAAAGGGTTCAGTTCGACATTCCAACCACCTGAAGAAGGCCGGAGCGTACAATGGCCGAAACGTTGTGATAAATATAGCAAAGTCCGAGCAATGTAAATAGTGGACTCGGAGACAATATTGAACTCTATCGAAACTGGAAAGTGAGGAGCTATGCTAAGTAAAAACAAGATCTCCCTCTAAATGTGGACAACGGAGGGAGAACAATCTACCCCCGCAAAGTTCAGTTTGAAATTTCTTTCTAAAATTCCCAACAAATTTTAAATTTACTGAAAATACCGCTCTTATTTTTTGATAATGTCGTGTATGGACAAAAAAAATCAACATTTAAAATTCTCTGGGCCATAGAATTGTAGCGAGTTTTTCCATTTATGATTAGTAAATACAGTTTTAATTTAATATCACTTGGTTGCTACAAATAAATACAGAATTTTAAAGCATTTAAAACTTTATAAATTATTCTAATTAAAATTTTAAAAGATGAAAACAATTCTTGTAAAAATTGATTATACGCCGAAAATGCTTTTTCTTAAAATAATAATGTCTATAAAATATTTCAAAAGCAATTAAAATTATTTCTAATTAAATAATGTTAATTAAACATAAAAATATTCCCTTGTTCAAGGAGTAATAGAACATATATTACAGGATTGTGCTCAGTGAAAGGAAAAATATGTAATAAATGTAAAAAGCAAAATAAATCGTTTTGCAGTTTATTGCAGAACAAAGTTACATGCAATAAAAGAATTTGGTACAAGGAGGAAAGGAGTATAATTTTTGAGAAGTATTAACACAAGTTAGGAACAATTTATCACATGACACGTTACACGCTTACCAATAAGATGGAGAAGCCAGTTTTTAAAATTGATACAGGAGTAGATTGTAAGGTCATGTCGATGGATGCATTTCTAAAGTTAAAAAATCGACCCAAATTACTACTAGCCAAAGGGATATTTCAAAGCCCAGATGAAATTTAACAGCAGAGGTTGTTTTGCAGTAATGACTCAATATCGTCACAAAAGAGTTACGAAATCCTAATCCCTGTTATAAAAGGTAATAACACTCGGAAAATTTATTGCTACGCACGCAACACAGCCTATAAAATGGAAATAGTAAAAATTGTGGGAAATTTAAAATATAAAGAAGGAAATGATATGTGTTCCTGTGAAAAATAACACTTAAAGATGGCGCAGTTCCTTACTGTACACCTATGCCTAGAAGACTTTTCTTCCCACTTCTTCCTAAGATGAAAAACGAGCAAACATGTTTGGAAAAAGAAGATATTAGACTGAAAGTTATAGAAGCAGCTGATTGGAGTTTTCCAGTTGTACCTGTGATTAAGAAAAATGGTGTCTTTAGATTATGTGCGGATTAAAAACAAATTGAATTCATTCATTAAGAGAAATTGTTATATGCTGTTCATATTGGAAGATGTATCTCCAGATCTGACGGGATCAATCATTTTTTCGAAATTAGATGCAGCCAGTAGATTTTATCAATTAGTCGTTTGTTGGCAACATTTATAACATTGTTTGGACGATATTATTTAAAGAAATTACCTTTCTGTAAATATTTCACAGAAGAATGTGTGAATTATTTGAAAATGTGGAAAGAATAATGATAAGATGATATACTAATCAGTCAGTTATGTGCCATGCGTGATACACGCTTAGACTATCACGTATCTTTCGATAGCAGATTTTTTCACGCAGTAGGTTGCCATTTCTTTCTGCAGTAAACCAGTTGTCATTCAAGGCTATAGAACACGATCTGTCCAGTTATTTACACGCGGAAGACGAAGATTCATACCTTTCCCAAGGGTATTAGTACGTAAGTGAACGTAATGGATTCCACTGGAATTCCGATTCCTCAATCCAAACCGCTATCCATTACTCTACCGTGTCTAATACATAGTAGAAATATGCAAGGACATAATATAAGATTAAAGGAAGCTTTTAAAGAAGACGAAATCAAATTAAATAAATAAAATAGAGAATATAGATAAACTCAGATAAAATATTTGGGGCATATTATATCAAGTAAAGGAGTAGAACCGTGGGAAGATAAAATAAAACTATTCAAAAATTGAAAGCCCCAACTTCAATAACAGAATTGAAACGGATGTTAGATATGAGACAATATTTGCGTAGATTCATACCAGACCTTGAAATCAAAATCCAACTTATGTTAGAAGATAATATATGGGTTTAGGATAATTCATAATAAAATGCTTTTCAAAAAGTAAATAAGTTATTGACTGAAGGACCAATATTAACATATTATAACCAAAGAAAAAATAATTTTAAGTGCCGATGTTAAGCAGCTACAGGATTAGGAGCAGCATTAGAGCAAGAACGAAATAGAAAATTGGAAGTTATTGCTTATGTATCAAGAACTTTAACATAGAGCAAACACATACTTAAATTGAAAAAAAAAGGATATCTGGTCATAGTGTTCTTATGTGAATGATTAGAATGTTGTTCAACGAGACTGGAAGAATTTAAAGAGCTTTCAGATCACGAACCGTTAATATCATTAATAAAGACGCAAGATTTGTGTAAAACACTGATACGATGTCAGACACTCTTAATGCAGTTAAGAAGATGCAATCTTAAAGCGGAACGTGCCTGGAAATAAGTTAATAGTTTCAGATAGCTTATCGAGACATCCAATTTAAGATGAAAACAACACCACAGAAAATTATGTAAACCCATGTGTGGACAGTGTCTTAGAAGCACTACCTACAACAGATAGGATTGAACAGATAAAAATAAAAACAGGTGTAATGACATTAAAGATAATATCAGCAACAGTTCTAACTAAAACATAGCAGCAGCAGCACCGAATATAAAAACACGTGAACCCTAAAGTAACTCTCTTCTCCGAGTTTCCTCTTTCAACTGGTGACATGAATTTTCTATGCTGAAGCTAAAAGGGCTGTGAACGCTACACCCATAAAACACACCAACAAAGTAAGTTTCCACTATAACATATTCATGAACATTTCGTTTTGTATACAATTTGCATCTAACAAAAGGAACTCTTGTTTTAAACTTTCCTTTTGTTAATTTTGTTTTAATAAATGTTATCTTTGCATTACAATCAATTGGTCTGTTATTTTGTGCACGTACTCTTTACATCACCTTTATTCCATGTGCTATAAAATAGTCCTGTAAGAAACCTTACACATTTAATTATTGAAGTAGCCAATCATTAAATAGAGAGTGACATGGTGTTAAAAGAAGTAATTCATGTAACAAAGAAAAGAGCGAAGTATTTCTTAAGGAAATTATAAAACCTTATTTTAAGCACAAAAGTGAACTGAGGGTGCTAAACGACTTACTTTTCTATCGGGAAAATAGTTATTCCAGGAATGCTGAGATTTGAAATGTTAAAATTTATATACAGTGGACATTTAGGCTTAAATAAACGTACAGAAGAGCCAAAAGGTCAATATGGTGGCCAGGAATACCAGCGAATATAGAAAAAAATCATTGAAATATGCTCATTTTGTAACGTACATAATCCAGCTAATATGAATTAAAATTAAAACCTACATTAATACCAGATTGTCTATGGTAGAAAATAGGAACGGATATATTAAAACATGAAGGAAAATACTACCTAATAATTATTGATTATTTTTACAGTTTCATTGAAAATATTTGAATAAATTCGTTAACCAGCCGTAATATAATTAAGAAAATGAAAGACTTATTCAGTAAATACGTTATTCCTAATACGGTGGTCAGGGATAATGATGGACACTATAAAAGTGACAGCTTTAAACAATTTTCGGAACAATATGGATTTTACCACATAAGAACTCGTCTACACTTCCCATGAACTAATGGAAAAGCAGAATCAGCAGTGAAAATAGTCAAGAGAATATTAAAACAATCAGATGTATTCATCACATTATTAGCATATTAGCAACAGTTTCTGCTTCAAACAAGAGCCCAGCAGAACTTTTAATGGTAACAAATTCAGAACTATATTACCATACCATTGGGAGAAAGTAGAGATGAAACAGCCTAAGGGAAAGAGACAGATTCTATAAGGAAAGTATCATGAAATGTTAGAACAGAAAACATTGTGCTAAACTCTTACTTACATTAAGAATTGGTAATCAAGTAAGAATAAGGATGAATGATCTGAATAATTGGGCAGATACTGGAATTGTTAATTCAGCAGACGAAAATAGAAGGACACATAAAATAGAGACCCGGAAAGTGTAAATTCAAAGAAATAGAAAACACTTAAAATAAGACAATAGTAAAAACAGAGATGTACCAAACAAAAGAAAGGAAAATAAGTACCAAAATTCATACAAATTTTAACTCCCTACTAAATCAAAATTCTTGTTCCAAACACAAAAACCTTGTTAGTAGGAATAGAAAATTGTAAAAAAGGCGCAATCAAGTCTGAAACCACTGCGTAAAATTTAAAAGAAAAATACAATATAAAGAAAAAGGAAAAATTACAAATACAAAACATTTACATAATAGTCTTGCACAACAAACCTTTTTTTGTGTGCCTTATAAATAATTAAGACAGAATAACATTTACTGGCATATTGAAAAAAAAAAATGATTGCCATCAAAAATGAAAAAAGTATTCAATTTTGAAAACGACTAAAAGAGAAAAGCGCATTCACAAAGGCGGCAAAACAAAGGTGCAACAATCTTTTAGAAAAAAACGAAAAAAAAAAAATAAAAAAAATAAAGTTTTACTTGTCCCACGAGCATCTCTGGGACCTATAACAATTTTCGAAATGCATTTTTTTTTTATATTCACATTGTTCGTGCTTCACTGAGCCTTTTGGGAAATTTTCTTTGAATTCTTTTTTCGTTCTTTGTTTTTTATTCTTTGTTTGCAGGAGAATTTTCTCTTGTAAACTTCAAAATTCTTTTGGGCTCTCTGCAGCTGGCTTGTAATTCTGCGCCTTATCGCCTGAATGTCTAGATGCTTTATTCTTGATGTCAAAAAATGCCTTCTTGTTGCTCTAATCTTGATGTCAAATGCCTTCTAGCCTTATCTACTCACCGAAGTTCTTTTCATTCAGAAAAAGAGATTCACAGAAGGCTCCACACAGGTTTTCATAAGGGCTTAAGACCGCGTCTCTCATTGGCCAAGAAATGCAAAGAAATATTTTTCCACAAATTTGAAATGAATCCTTAAGAATTTTGGTGGTTTTTAACCGCTGAGCTTAAAAATATATACACAATTTTTACAAACCGCCTGGCCTTCTCAAAAATAAACTTCTCCCAAAAGAACATGTACAAAAACAACAACCTAGACGAGGAAACATTATTATTACACTAAAGGCTAACAGTAATAAAGAATAAATCTTTTTTTAAAGGGCAATAATAAAAGAGATGAACAGTATGTTGTCAAAACTACTTTAGGTATGAAAATCTATAAACCTGGTTATTTGAAGGACTACGTATGCGTTGATAAAATGAAAAAAAGATTTTTTAACATAATATTAACAGTAAGGTAGGTAATTTGAAAAATGAACGAAAAAAGTAAAAAAAAATTATTTTGAAAAGAAAGGTAGATGTTTAGTACTAATAATGTTAGGAAGCAAAAGTTGCTTCACACTTGCATGTATAATTCGCGGTTCTTTTGAACTCGCCGTTCTTTTTAAAAATCAGTTATTCAAATGTTGTGTGTTTAAGACGTCTTCCTGTCTTGTCATTTTGTGAGACGCTTCCTGTTTTAAGTAACTGCTTTTGTGTGTTACTGTTATCAACTATTTTCGTTTTAGCCCACCGACGAAACAGCTATCGCCCGCGACATTCTAAAACATCCCGAAAAACGCATTTTAAATCTCTTCTTTGATGTTAAATTTTGGTTTTATTTTAAATAGCGTAAAGCTAATTCGTATTAAAATATGTTTGTATTTAAATAAAGTTTTTAGTAGGCACCATCACAATGGATGCTTTTTGATGAAAGCAAAAAATTGATACCCACTGTTTTAAAATATTTGTCAAATATTAGGGAATTATCCGATTCAAACGAAATTTTTCAGTACTTATTCATTAATGAATGGATTTTTTACTGAAAGGTTATTGTATTAAAATACTTTGGGGTATGCTTAGCCCCTTTTCGATGGTTCGTGTGTAATTTTTAATTGGTGGGGGGGGGGTCTGTTCATTCAGTTACTTTACAGTTAGATAAAGAAAAATCCCTGAAGATATTATTTCAGTAAAAAATATTAAATGTCTGTATTCAAAAATGTAAAGTTTAATTCCATTTTTGAATGTGAACTTTTTAAAAAGAATTTTTTTTTCTTTTAGTAACTGATTATTTTTGAGATGGATATACAAAAAAGGAAATAATTCTGAGATTTCTTGCTTTGATTGAATTCTATTCAGTATCGGAAAAGTATGAGGATATTAATTGAATTTAATTTCTCCCGTTCAGTTTTTGTATTTTGAAAGCACCGTTTTATGATCCATCGCAACGGGTGTTTGTTTTTTTCGCGTGTCTCTGTTTTCCAGAATTTATTTACAGATTCTTGTATACAAGAAGAACCAATACTTACTTCAGCAATTAAGCATAAGTTGTTCTTTTAAGTTTTTATTATTTTGAAAACAAATTTTTGTCTTATTTTCCTGCATAATTTGTTCCCCACACCACCAAGAATCAAAACTATGATGAAACTATTTTATTCACATGAAAGAATATTTTCTACTGTAATTTTTCTAAAACTTACTCTTAGAATAATTGTTTATCTTTTCACATTCAGAACTCATTAACAACCATCAGTTGCTATTCTCCTCTTAAAAAGCGCGCTAAATAATGAAAAAGAAATTAATAGAAATATGGAACACCAGCAGTGCAGTAATCAAGAAATCGGTATTCATTTTCATAAATAATTTATATTTAGACTTATATAATCAATAGTTCAAGAATATATTTTCTTTATTCTATACGATTTTATGAAATTTAGTAGAATCAATAATTTTATACTATATTATAGTAGTTTTTATTTTATTGTTTTTTGCTAAATGAAACTTTTGAGTCTAATACATTGCTCTAATTTTTGGATTATTTCCTCAACTGTTTAATGTCATAAAATATGTAATTGCACCCAACGTGGTCTTTCTTAATTATTCTGAATGTAAGAGTTATTGAATTATCATATATCATATTACACTTCCAAGAGGAAGAATTACAGAAATCAAAGACGGTAATTCGGAATTATTTCCTTTTTGAATATCCATACAAAAAATAATCTAACAGTTGCTAAATCAGAAACTGGATGACTTTCAGAATCGCACCGAAAAATTACGTTTTTTTAATTAAATTTTAAGAGTAGATTTTTTTCTCTCCATTCTGAAAGAAAATAATGATTTATTAAATTATGCAAGCATCAATTCTCAAAAAATGCTTTTTGAGTTTTATTGAATTATTTTTGGTATGTTTCGTGACGTATGTTCACACATGATACTTCACATATTCTTTTTTACTAAAATAACATCTTCGGTTATTTTCTTTATTTTCGGGTATTTTCTTTATATAACTGTCAAAAAAAAATCGCGAACACTATCCAATTTACACACAAGATATTTAAATGGGGTGGGAAATATTCCAAATATATTTCCACAGGGTTTTCTAATAAAATAGCCTATTCAGTAAAATTTATTCATTAAATGAATAAGTACTGATAATTTTGTTTGAATCGGATAATTTTCGCCGCGGGTTTTGGTAATCTTTTTAAAACAGGGGTAGCGATTTTTGCTTTCAATTCCGAAAAAAAAAAACACCAAAAAACACATCCATTTCGGTGGTATATGTAATAATATATAAGGAAAATATATATATATATAAATATATATATATATATAAATATAGGTAAAAAAATATATATATAGGGAAAATATAAAGTTTTTTTTTATCACAAATTAGAAAAAACAAATTACAGATTTTTTTTCTTTCTGAGTTTGTAAAAGAAACATTTCTAAAAAAAAAAAAAAAAAAAAAAACCCACCAATAAACAAAAGAAAAGAAAAAGCATACCGTTTCTTTTACTTGGAGAAAAGGCCGAATATTTTAGGTCTTTTCCCCTTCGTTCTCACTCTGAAACCCAGGTAGCAGAGTGTGTGGGGGGGGAGTTAACAACAAAAATAACATCCGTTCCCATTGGTTATAGAAACTTTGGCCTGGTGTGGGACTAACGAAATGCTATGCTTTCCTTTAAATTACTTTTTTTATTAATTTAAAACTTTTGACAGCATAACACAAAGCACCAAAATGATGAATGAAAACTTAAGCGATCTGGAACCTAGCTAAAAAGAATATATAAGAGCAAGACTGACCGTTGGGAAGAAGAGGATGAAATGTTTTGATTTTCCACGATCAACTTGTGGCTAAAATTTTTAACCTAGATATCATGTACTGGATTCCCTAGTTTGAGAGAAAAAGAAATGCTACGTAATCATTTTTGTTCAAATTAATTTCAGTTTTCTTTCTCGCAACTTCTAGTTAACTATTCTAGGATCATTAGCAAGCAGCATGGACTGGGAATATATATATATATATATATATATATATATATATATATATATATATATATATATATATATATATATATATATGTGTGTGTGTGTGTGTATTTATTTAGGCATTTTTTTCATTCATACATGTTTAGATAAAATAAATAGACAACACCTGTCTATATTATTTAATGAAACATGTATGAATATAAATATATATATATATATATATATATATATATATATATATATATATATATATATATATATATATATATTTACAATAATATTCATCCTGTACAAATCCCAAGAGCCACTCGAGATAAAGTATGAATAAGAGGTAAAAGACACAGTTTATGGGGATATGTGGGGAAGATAGCGGTTAACCCTAGCCTTTAAAATGTTAAGATTGTAGCGATGAGGGAAGCATCCTCTTGGGAGTTGGTTCGTGGGAAGAAGCTGTTTGAGTGAAACTTTTATATCACCAATGAAGTACGTAGGTAGTTCGCTATGTTTTTGGCGTAGCGGGTCTTAACCATGAAGATTAGAACTGATAGAACTAATGAATGTAGTTCGTCTGAACACTTGCCATGGAAATAGGCGATAGAGTAACGACAGACTTACAACGATTCGTATGTGGAAAAGGGATTATTTGGTGGAAAATAATTCATCACCCACAATGATGCAGAGAAGCTTTTTAGACTTTATCGAAACTGGAAAGTGAAGACTGTGCAGCTCCTACCCATATAGGGCAGCTGTATTCCATTTTCGGTTCGATCTGTTTTTGTAAAAGGAGAGCAGTCGCCGGAAGAGACAAGTACTTACTGAAGCAGTAAAATTTTCTTTAGTGATATATCGTATGTAAAAGTTCCACTTGAGATCCAGGTTGAGCTTAAGTTCCAATAGGCGCTCAAGGCTCGGAACCTCCCTAGGAGTACACCCGTTCATTGCGATATACAAAAAAATTCAAGGTTCGCTCGGTGATGAAGTAAAGTCACTAGTTTGATTTCCGCTGCATTGAATGTGACCAATTAGTTTTCCCCCCCCTCATTTAAGCTGTTAGAGCTCGGCCAGAGAAGAGATCAGCTGCCAGGCTGTAGTCATCTAGAGTCTGCGAGGTCAATTCATATACCGTTGTATCATCAGTTTAGATACTCACACAAATCGGAGTATCATTTTTATCCAATCATATAGATCTATTTCTTATTTCGTCCGAAAGCTCTGTACACCGTCATATTTGCGTACATGCACTACTAGTTGTAATATTTGTATTTCTTACATGAGACAGTATCAATTATAAGAAATTTTCGATTAGTATTTTCATCTTCAATTCATTATTATTATTAGTAGTAGTAGTAATAGTAGACGTAATAACTGATTGGAAATATCTGGCAAGGTGACATAATTGAATCGGATCATCGACATATTCAGACATTTATTCTTTCCTCTGTCAACCATTGTTACATGTTAGCGATGAGACATTTTATCAGGATATCTGGCGAGGGGACAGAGTGGAGGGAGAAGAAGATTCACGCCTTTTCGCAAAGGGAATATAAACACCCACTGAAAAAAAATAACACTGGGTCTGTTTTTCGTGATAATTGGAGGCTACCTCAGCACCTACTTGCGTTCTTGTTCGGCTTTTATAACAGTTTCTTTTATACTCACCCACAAGACCCGAATTATTTCCAGGTATATGCGTAATAAGAATTTTATATCAAAGTTATCAGACATGGATAATTTTGAAAGCCTAATATGAGTAAATTAGGGGGTTTCGCTATTTACGACTTTTTGGGCGACTTTTAACATAAAATAGGTTATCTTGGGCCGACAGAGTAAATTCCAAATTTCATAGCGAGCTTTCAAATGTCGCCCAATTTGATATTTTTGCCTCAATTAAGTGATCCTGACCTCATGCCTGTTAAGTATCGAAGATAAAAATTAGTTCTTATTCTATTAATAAGCAAATGATAGCGAGAGATAATTTGCAAAATTGGAATATATTCATATAATTTTAGCAGCTGCAGTATTTTAATATTTTGCAGAAGTATTGAAAATATTTTGAAAAATGATTCTCGTAAAAGATTTCTTTCTCAAGATTAATGGATGTGATGTGTTGTGGAGTAAAGGGTACTCGTCCAATACTACAAAGAGTTCCATGGTATGAGGATGTGAGTAGCCAAATCGCAGTCAGGCTCTTCGTTGCTAGGTTCGCGATTGACTTTAGGAACTCTTTGCTTTCGGGTAGAAAGGAATCCAGACGTTAGTATGGCTACGGGCACAGTCTTATCTGTGGAAGTAGACAAACCCGACCCCGTGTATGCGTGGTCTAAGACGAATTTTTGCCCCAGCCGGAACCGCCACACATAAAAACCGGCCTTGTGCCACATCCCGCCTTGTGGGGATGTTTAGGTAAATTGCAAGTCTGTATTACTCGACCACCGTCTTCGGGCGGAGGATGACTCAGTCGGGGTTTTGTCTTCGGATAGAGACTCGGCTGAGAAAAACAGACAAGTTGGAGTAAGGCAGTTCGCTACCTGGCTTGCGACTGACAAGACCTCTGTTTTCGAGCAGAGGGTGACCCAGTCGGAGCGTTGTCTTCGGATAGTGACTCGGCTGAGAAAAACAGATAAGTAATGTACGATCTCGTTTTCGTGGATGCGGGGTAAATTTTCACCAATGACCAGGCAGGAATTGCTCGGGTAACCAACAATAATACCGACCTTGTGTCACCACTAATTTCAGTGGTGAGGGGACTCAGTAGATAACAGTCGCATCGGAGTCAGGTAGTTCGCTGCTAGGCTCGCGACAGACAAGACCTCTGTCTTCGGGCAAAGGGCCAGCAGACCTCTATCTTCGGGTAGAGATTGACTCAGTCAGGACTCTTTCTTCGGGTAGAGACACGGCTAAGAAAGACAAGTAATGTGCTCGAGCCCACTTTTGCCTGGCTGGGAGAATTTTGACCAATGTTTCGGGTGGAAACGCTCCGTTTTCCCACATAAAACTTGACCTTGTGTCGCATCTAGTTTACAGTGGGACGACTGGTAAATACCAGTCGCATTGGAGTCTGTCCAATGTTCTCGAAAGACAAGACCTCTGTCTTCTGGTATATAGTGACAAGACCACTGTCCTCGGGTGGAGGGTGACTAAGTCGTCGTCCTGTCTTCGAATAAAGACTCGGCTGAGAAAAACAGACAAGTTAAAGTCAGGCAGTTCGCTGTCTGGCTTGCGACTGACAAGACCTCTGTTTTCGAGCAAAATTGACTCAGTCGGGGCTCTGTCGTCTGATAGAAAAACCGACCAGTACTGTATCCGATACCACGGGGGCTGGATAAATTTTGACCAATGATCCAAGTGGAAACGCTGCAGTTCCCCACAATAACCCAGACCTTGGTTCACAACTCATCTCAGTGGGTGGACTGAGTAGATACCAGTTGTATTCGAGTCTTCATACTAACTATACACGCATTACGGCAATCGCCTAAGCATTACATATAGAGAATACTTTAATGAATTACATTATACCAAGTATAAGTGTGTTATAACAATAACCTTACAATAGAAAGTTATAATAAGATGTCATTTTGAAATTTAGTAGTACTGTACTTTCAGATGCCGTCTAATTCACTACTTGTGTCCCTATTTGACAACACCGATGGAGAATTCAGTGGATATATTTTTATGCGTCCCTTAAAAAAAGATAAAGATATTTTTTGTTATTGAAGAGTTAAAAAGCCAAGTGGATATATTTTCCACCATTAAGAAAAATTATGCTTGAACTGACTTCTCGTTCCAGTTGAGCGAAGCAATGTAGGTTTTAGATTTCAAGGCGTCACCAGACCAAGAATGCTAATAATCAGTATACTTCGATGCACAACGATGGGAGTTTTATTGTCCTAATAATCTAACTACTGTCTGAATGAATAGACTTTTGTGCGTGCGTGGAAATAGATACACATTTTTTTATATGTTAACGAATATAAACATGGGTGTAGATGTTTATATACAGAACGCGCGCACACACACACACTTGTTTGTAAGCTCTTCTAATAGTTTCTCCACCAAACTCTACTCTCACAAATTATCTTACTTCCCATGGATCTACTAATTATTCAGATAATGTCTAAATGCTAAATACATTTGAGAAGTTTCGCTTAAACGCAGACAACTTTTGTCCTTTTCACAAGCAGCAATGTACAAAAATGAAAACTTCCAAACAATCGAATCCAACAAAAAGCAGAAGTAAACAGCGTGTTTCACAAGGGTTGACTTTCTTGAAAATTATAAAGCTTATAAAATCATAAATGTTTTTTTCTTACTATAAAATTTAACGTATATGTCAGACTTTATATTTAAATTATAAAAATGCACCACGAATTTTCTGCAAATTAAAAAAAAAAAGAACCATGTTAAAAAAAAAAAAAGATTTGAGAAAACAAAATTGAGAACAATTAAGTGTTGTATACAAAGGTCCCCGGGGCTTTGTTGTTGTTGTTTGTTGGTTTGTTTGTTTTTGAACTAGCGAGTGAATACCCAGTAAAAACCCGTTTTGGCTGAAAATTTTGGCGTACAACAAATAAATGAATTATTTGCAGGAGTCAAATGCAATTTTCTGTAAGAAGAAAAAAACATTTATCAAAATAACAAACTTCGAAACTGACAGCGTCTGCTAATCTCAACTCTTATTCCTCATAATAAAGAGAAAAGATGTTTCTAATTTACCTAAACGAACTTTTAATATGTTTGACATGATTCTTAATAATAACATTTGTATCAGATATTCAAATCGCTTTTAGAACCGCAAAAGATTTACAAAAAGTTTCCAATTTTAAGCTTTATTTCTGTAGAAGACATTTTTAGCCGGGAATTGCAATTAATGCATGAAAATGCGCATGCGCGCGTGTGTGTTTAGGTTCTAATATATAACGATGTGTTCAGATTTACGTATTCATCTTGTGTTTATTATGTATATATCGTGTTGTATGCGTTTGAATATATGTACGTATGTTGGATTTCACTTATTGCTTGCATCTTCATTTCCGGCCATGTATAAAACTTTTATCGGCAATTTTGCTAACATCAGTTTGAGGTGACTTAGGTCTTCGAGACCAGTCCTGGTGCTCCAATTATTATCGAGACCACATAATCGTTATATTTGTATATGATTATTTTCGGTTATTCTCTAGCAAAATTCTAATGTGTTTGCATTCTCACTGTCCTTCTGGAATTGTCACATCCATGATTCGACATTTCTTTTCACTTCTTTCAAAATGCAAAATATATTTTTCTAGTCTGAATAAAGTGAAGTTATTGGATTATAAAGTTTCGAAATGTAGCAGTTTTTCTATTCTCTACAAAATCCAATTTGCGTATAAATTATTTTCTTAAAGCTCAACACCAAAGTGTTTATTTTCATAAAGCCACCGCAAAATAATTAATACATTAATAAATAAGTAAAACTTTTAAAATTATGTGTCAATTCATTAAGACAAAAATTAAACGTGACCTATATGTTGGTGTGGGGTGTTCATCACACGGCCTGCAGACGGTCAGGGTGTCATTCAAAAAATATTCGACCTCCTCGGTTACTGTTGCTTGCCACTAAGCCTTTTCATATAATAGAGAGGGATGCCCATCGCTAAGGGGTACCTGCCAACGCTAGAAAATCATTTGCCCCTTCCAGTGAGAATGATGTGAACTGATTTTAGTGTGCTAATTCTTACATAAATCATTCATTGAACACATTTCTAGAGCTTGATACTATTTCACTTTCTATTGTACACATTGGTCAAGAAAAAATATTTTTTGTAAATCATAAGAAAAAACTCGTTTCCTTTATTTGTGACATTTTCTAATCTGAGAAGCAGTCACTTTTATATAAAACTTATTGTTACGATTAACATAAGTGTTAGAACCAGTCAATTTGACCTGAAACTGAATATTAGGACTAACGTAAAATGTAATTAGTATAATACAGTTTTACTCCCCAATTTAAAGACTTCCTCCACTGGAAAATTCTGGCGACAGGCCTATGAGTAGATGCTTCTACGAGGAAGTCTTCACAAGCCCCAGGTTTCAATTTTTGCTCACTTCCAGCCTCATAAATAAAAAAAACTAAAAATTATTAACAATGAATTGAAGATGTATTCATTCAATTCATTGTGATTGCAACGTTTTTTTGTGAGGATTTAATTAAAACTGGTTCACTTCACGTTTGAATACTGAAGAAACATTCTTAAATTTTTGTTTTTGTTTTGAATAGACGGGGTGGTTGGAATAGAAGTAGTGGGTGGATATTTGTTTATAATTTTCAGTAATGAAACGCTTTATTCTAAAATGTAGGCAGCCTAAATTAAGGGGTAGGATGAATAAAGATAGCCCGGGTGAATTTTTCTCATCAAAAGCATAATCGTTTCGGCTCGTCGATCTGAAACACGTCCAATGTCCGTAAAAACAACTCGATACGCCTAATTTAAATTGAATAAAAGGTAAAGATCAAAATGATAACGAGAAAAAGCTACTATTTCATAAAGGATTCTTTGAATTACGTTAAGATCCCATCTCTGAGTCAGAAGCATAAATCTGAAGCGGTGAGATCTGGACCAATTTATAAATATACTTAGTTCTCAGTTACGGAATGTGACATTTTGCTCAAGGCGCAAAGCACAGAAGCAAATCCTGTAAAAAGTGCAGCCACTGCAAAAAATGTGTTTTTATTATTTATCTTTCGGCAACATATAAAATTCATAATTGAAATCTAAAGTAAAAGTTTCATTTTAGGAGTCACCTCAAAAGAATCACTTGATTTTTTATTTTTCTATTAATATACACCGCTACATATTTTTTTGTGATACTGAATTGGTACTTAGTAGCAACTTACTAAATATATTTGTTTTCGAGCAAACCTCAACGGGAACAGTTTTAATCTATTTCTCTAAATAAACTTTTGTTTTTTGCAATGTTTGTTCGCTAGACCTTGTGAATATTTTCCTTAATTTGGAAGAAAGTTAAAACAAAGAGATCAAAGTTCTTTGCATTCACTCATCTTATGTTAATTAGAAACATTAAAAATCTTCGCAGTAAAGTGTTTGTAAAAGCCACAAGTTTATTTACAAGATCACAAACACCTGCCACTCAATTCTGTGCATGTGAAAACACAAATTTTGTTTACGTTCGTTTTTTTTTTAATTATTCGTAGCCATTAATTATTCGTAGCCATTAACGTCAATGATCTTCATAAAAGTTGAAATGTTTAACACTTTCCCTCTAAAAATTTTTCTTATTTCTGCAGATGCTTTTTCATCTAATCTCGAAAAATAAATGCACGAAGCAAATGTTTCTTATTTGTCAATGCTACTTTCGCCTTTTATCCGTTAAGATTGAAGTAAATGGATTAGTAGAAATTACAGATGACACAGTGTTGATAGCAGACACAGAAAACAAATTACAACACCTCTTACAGAAGGTAGCGAAGGAAAGAGAGAAGAAGGGACTAAGTATAAACTACAAGAAGACAGAATGCATGGTCATCAGTAAAAGGATGAATCCGAAATGCGATTTACAGGTCGAGGAAACTAAAATCAAACAGGTGCGGAAGTTTAAATATCTGGGATATTTTGACGAAGGATGGTAAGTGCGACGCTGAGATCCGAAGACGGATTGCAATGCTAAAAGCTGGGCAGAGTATTACGAGACAGGAGGATTTCTTTGGTAACAAAGAAAAGAGTACTGAGCTGCTAAGTGACATCTGTGCTCCTATACGGCAGGGAATGTTAGACAGTCTCCTCAAAGATGAAAAAGAGACTCGAGGCAACGGAGGTATAGTTCTACAGAAGGATGCTAAGGACATGGACCGAGCGTGTGAGCAACAATGAGGTTTTGGAGAGGATGCAAACAAGGAGGAAATTAATACTTGACATCTGGAAGAGGCAGATGAAATTTCTGGGACACGTAATGAGAAAGGAGGGCCTGGAGAATCTGATACTCACAGGTCGAATAGAGGGAAAGAGAGACAAGGGAAAGCAACGCATGGCATATCTGGCGGGCTTTAAGAAAGTGGATAACAGAGCGTTGTCTGATGGACGTAACGGAGGAACGCAACTTATTGAGAGCTACAAGGAATAGAGAGAAGTGGAGAGTCATGATCGCCTACGTCCTGAAGGGACACGGCACATAAAAAGAAAAGAAGCTGATATCCATAAAGTTTTTTGTCTGTGTGTGTGTGTTGGGTGTCAATTTAGACCATGGCGAGACAATCTTGAATCTCCATTCTCAACCAGAAATTAAAGGAATATCATCTTAATGGATTGTCGAAATATCAGATAAACAACTCGATAATCGATTAGGATATAAAAAAGGCCATTTTAGAAAATAAAAGCCTGAAAACTATATAATAACATGGTACTTTTTAGAAGTTGCAAAATTATTTTTGGCAATTTTCGTGACTTCAGATATTTTGCATGAAAATAAACTTCTTCGATTGTTAATGGTGAAAAGACATAAAAATATATTTTGAAAAAATGATGGAGAAAGATCAGTGTATTTGCTAGTGGTCAATTTTAATCAACTTTCTTGAAACATCACTTTTTATGCATTACCAAATCTTCAGACTTCTCAAATATCATTGTTTTTTTTATTATGTAACGTGGGTCGTTTAGCTTTCTTGTAGATTTAATAAATTCTCGTTTATTAGAATTATTAGCTCTGCCCTAGTTTCATCGCTTGTTTCTTTGTTTAGTGGCATATCAACTCTTTATGGATTATTTAATGCCGAAATTTCATTTTCTTGGAAGCATTAGCAATTTTCTTTACAAAAATGTATTGCTAGTAATTTTTTTTCAAAAATGTATTGCTGGTATTTTTTTTTTTTTTTACAAAATGTATTACTGGTAAATTTTATTCTATTTTATTTTATTTACAAAAATGTTTTACTGGTTGTGAGGGGATGCTAACTTACTTTCCCTATAAAGAACAATGACTCAGAATTCAATGGAGTTATTTCCCTTTCCTGAGAGATCAGTGCAGCACTTCTGAATTCAACATGTCGACAAGCTGGCACGCACGTGGAATTCATGGTTTAAATCCAACCTAATCATTGCTGTTCTCAGGCAATAAATGAATAAAAGTTGGTTTATTATGTGTTAAAATACACTTGTCTTTTATTTTCATTCGTTTTTTTTTTTCTTCATCCCAACAACCTGTAATATAACACTAGTAATTTAAAAAAAAATTATTGCTGGTAATTTTTTTACCAATGAAAATGCATTGCTGGTATTTTCACTATAAAATTATATTTTTATACTTTCATAGTGTTTTGCTTTTGTTTGTGGGTTAACTATTTGCTCAAAGCTGGGACCCTAACAGGTGCTACCAACCTGAGATAGGATCACTTGATAACAGCAACAATTAAGTGGAGGTTCCACGTTCCTCAAAACCTTCAATCTCCCGATCAGAGCCTTTGCTACAAGATTTAATTTATCGTCATACAGTTTCATCGCTGAATATTATCTTATTCCAATGATTTACATTCCATCTGTGATAGCTCTTTGACTGAGTTAATCTTACTTTTGCAATGCGTTTTGTTTAATGCTTATTTCTTCACGGAAATGAAACCCTTCAGCTTATTTTCTGGAAGGTGACATCAAATTAGACACGCTTCACTTGACTTGTATTCTATTTTCGATTTTGTTGTCCTGATCATTTTCCGTGCCATTTTGCTGTTTGAGAGTTTATGGTCGATTCGAAACACTTCCAGCGCCTTGAAACTTCGAAAGGATTTCTGAAATGTTCGCTTACCCATATCCTTGCCATCTTAATCCTGGTTTCTTTGTAAGAATTTAAGTAAGAATTCGATGTACAAATTTTCAGAACCAAAAAGTGAGACTAAAAAAAAGTCAGGTGGTTGAAAACATTTGCACGGATATTAAAGGGGTGGTTATTATCTCGCATCTTCCTCACCTTATTCAGAATCTCATGCAACAAATTATCAAAATTAGGTATGGAAATAACACAAAAGATAATTCAGTGATCATTTGCATTTAGCTTATTGTATAACATGGACGACAACAGATAGCATCACATAATTTCCCATAAAAAACATTCTATATTCATACACACTCTAACAGGAGTTTCGTTAATTGTGAAGAGGTTCTCTGTCAACAGTTGATATATTTTATCTCAGAAAAGGTTTGTCTTTATCTTTGTTCTTGTTTTAACGTTTTTAATGCAGCAGAAGAGAATAATGGCGTATCTTCCTTACAATAACAACAAAAAATATTAAAAAAACGAAGGAACCTTGGAACAATTATTTCTTCACTTGAAAGTTATATTCGGCACCTTAAAAAAGCTATCGAATATAGTTTAAATATGAATTCCACTTATCTAAAGGGAAAAAACAATTGATACTATTAACTAGAAGGACATTAGACAAAGAGGGACAATATTGGCAACAAATCTTACAACGTTTGATTAATTTGATAAGAATGTTTGAATACTAAATACGTCATTACACAGGAGAAATAGAAATTGTACTTTGTTAGTAATGGAATTTTTTTAAAGCTTCTAGAAAATCTAAGCATCTTTTATTCTATCGTGAGTGAATATTTGTGTAAAGATAAAGAAACGATGGTTCGTTATAGAGGAAAAAATATTGAAATTGAATTGAAACAGTTTCTAGTCGGTTCTATAAATCCAAAGACTTTAATAAATACAAACTGTCAGCCAAATATGATTCAATTATTCTGGACTGCACAACGGATATTTGTCATATTTTGAACAACTGACAATTATTTGTAGATTTTGCTGATGTAATCAAAACATTAGAGAAAGGGATTTGTTCATCTAAAAGAAATTACAGTTGCTTTTATAGTTGCTTTTGAACAGCTTGAACAAATGGGATTGCCGATTAAAAATCTGTGTGGCCAACGTAATGATAATGGGAATAAAATGAAAGGTAAAGAAAATAGCAACCAAAAGAGGATCCTGGACATCAACACACTTGTTTTTCTGTCCTACAATGCGAACTCTTTAGAATTAATAGTCAATAATTCTGTTTATTTAATTCTAATTATTTGGAAACTAATTTCTTCAATCTGGTTCAACAGATTCTATCATTATTTGTCTACATCGACTAAGAATTGCGAAATTCTTGCGAATCATAATTCCGACAATTGTTAAGTCTTTGAGTGAAACAAGATGTAAAAGACGACACGATGCTTTGAAAACATTAAGAGCTCATTTTTGTAATAGATATGATGCTTTAATAGAAATCCATAATGACAAAAGTTTAATCCAGAAATGCTTTCGGAATTAAGGCTATTGATGCAATTAGTAAATTCAGGTTTATGCTATCTGTTTTTAAATGGTACACCATCCTTTTGTTAAGTCAAAATTACAAGCAAGCTATTAGGAAATGAGGAAGTCTATTTAACTTCACCTGCAAGACTAAGAATCCATCAGGTATGAATAATATATCGAGAACCGATGATGCGGCCTTGGTAACTAATCAGAGAGGACTTATCAGCTACAATCTCCTGGGACTAATTAAGCTGTGAGGTGAAATTGGGTGAGATTGCATACCGTGACATCGTCGTGATTCACAATAACCGGGTAAGCAGATTCTTCACGTCTCTTGCAAGAGGAGCTTGGAAAAAATCAAAGCCTAAAACTATCCTCCAACTCTACAAACTAAATTTGATTCCTTGTGACCTTTGGTTTTTCCCAAAGTTAATCATCGTTAAAAAAAATCTATGGACTTGATTATGGAGATTGAGAGATTTAAAAGAGAATGCAAACTGTTAAAAAATGAAAAGGACACTGGGATAAGTGTGTGAAATAGTAAGAGGAAATACTTTGAAGTGGACCACGGCTAATTCTTCGATATAATCGAATGTCTGAATTCTTGCCGGATAAACTTAGCAAATTATAGTTTAGTAATCATCTTGTGCATCTTAGCATATTTAGATATACCTATCTATAAAAGAAATATCTATTCCTAAATATTTAATTCTCTTCCGTAAAATATGCACAGTACATGCATTGCATAAATAGTTCATCTTTTCTCTTCATACTAATATGAGTATAGACATCTTTGCTTATCTACCTTCTTATTTGACTAAGTTTAAAGACTAGAACGATTCTACTCTTTCAGTTTTCTTTCTCTGTATTTCCTATCCCGCAAAAACAATCAAGTACATGCGCAAAAGTTTTTTCGTTGCTCAGATTGTTGCGTATTCCCTGACAGAGCCAGGAATCAATGTTCCATCCGTGGTAAAAAGACACAATCTTGAAAGGCGATTTTAAAGGTAATAGGTACTCCTTGTGTGGGAAAATATACACTAAATAAAACTGATGCATTTTTCTCACTGAGATGAGCACCGGTACGTGGCCTATTTTTTATTTTATGAGAACACCTTCTCTGGCCTTCTTCAGGTGGTTGTGCGTAGGTAAGTACAATATTTGTCTGGTTTCATCAACATATTAGCAGAGGCGTCTGGGAATAGCCGCGAATCTAAAAGCTTGTAGTGCAATGGAGAGGTACTGCCGCAAAGATGGAGCTCCAGTAAATTGCTTTATAAAAATACTTGGTTTCGCATGAACAGCACCTTGGTGATAATTGCCGGATAATTACATCAACTACGTTTATAAATATACATCTAAACACACACACTACCTTTCTCTTTCGATTGCTTAAAGAAGATAAATACTGAAATTTCAAATTTGTGAACTGTGATTCATTTGTTTTTTCGGATATTATGCTCGAAGTAAAACACTTCTCTACAGTTTAAATGACGTTACACAAGTTCACTCTACTTTTATGGGTCGCCTTTCTTTAGGCTGTGTGCAATCATGGCTCTCTACAACTTCCTGTCCTTTGTAATTCTGATTAATATTTCTCTACTTGTTATCCCTCCCTGTCCATGTTCTGCCAACAAGCTGATTAACTATATTACTCGCTGTTTTCTCTTGTCTTCACTAAACCTTGTGTCAAATTCCTAAAGGCCGCTTTTGTCATTGATCCAAGAAATTTCAACCGGCGCTTTCTGATTCTAAGTAAAAGTGTTTGCTTTTGGGACAAAAGCAAACACTTTTAACACTTTTTTAAAAAAAAAATCGACGTTGCTCACATGTTCTGTCCATGGTATACTCACTTTTTCTGTAGAACGACATTTCTGTTGCCTCCACTTTTCTCTTCATCTGTGATGAAAATATCTATCCATATGGCATAGCAATCCAGCATTTGATATCTTTAACTTTCGGAAGAAAGACACAACAAAAGATTTAGATAGCATTTTTAAATGCATTGATTCAAATTGTTGTGGTAGTATATAAAAAAAAAAAAAACACAGGATGCTATATACAAAAAAAGAAAAAAAATCGCCTATTTGATTTGGTTAAAATAAATCTACTCCATATAGAGGAATTGTCTATCCATTTTATTTTGTTAATCATAACTGCAATCTGGTCAAATCGATATGCATGTTTAACCGCCAAATTTAAACCAGAGGCCATTAAAGAGAGGGACGATGATGATAATCTCCCCGATGTCTGAAAGCAAATACATTCACGCTATCGTCGCTCCTAACCGCTTCATATCCACAGCAATCTTTTCCCTGACAAAGTCATGTGTGATGCGCATGCGTATTTGCCGTTTGTTTCCCACGATACTGTGGCCTAGATTTGTCCTTAAATAAAGAGGGTAGCAGTGAGTGAGACTAGTTTAGAGGGCAGCTTTGTCGGCTGCCTGACTTGCTTGTTCCCTCTTTCCATCTCTGCTTCATTCCTTCGTTTTCTTTATTTACAAAGAAAAGAAACACGGATGCATGGTTAAGTACGTGTGTACGTAAGGGATGATCTTTAAGAAAAAACGTTTGTGCGTGCACGCCTACACTTCAATTTCAATGGAAATACGCGAAAACAAAGGCGGGAAATTTCAGAGAACAGTTTAGATTAGAATTAGGCACGCACGCAAAAATATATACCTTTAAATTTGTCTACACAATCAAATGTAAGAAGAACCAAGACATTTCAGAATGTCAATATTATTGAAATATGGGAAATTATGAAAAAAAAAAAGAGAGGCCAGCGTAAAAGATAAAAAAAATAAAAATTATAGTTATGTCGTCTCGTTTTCGCGAAAATCAAAAATTAGATGTAATTTTAAGAAGAATTAAACTTTCAAAATTCAGGATGAAGTTAACAAGTTGTTGCCCACCAAATAGGTTTTACTTTTACTTTTCTACTTTTTCTGTATGGAAGTCATTTCATTGAAATCAAATTTATTACAGGTATTAAAACTAATGTCTTGGTTTAAGTAAATTCAATTAGTTTCACCTAATCCATCACGATATTGTCTGCCTTGGTTGTAATATGAAGGTGTGCTGAAAAGTTCTCGGCCCATCTCACTTTCCATAATTTGACCAAACAATTTTTTTTTCTTTTGCAGAGTAAGGGATTCTTGGTCAGGTTTAAAGTTTTTCAGTACCTTTTGTATGCATCAGGATATAATATTTTCATTAGTAAGTACAAGTACATCCGTCTTTTTAAATGTCGTCTCGATTAATGAATCTGACATGTGGTTGGACATCAAGATTTTGATCCTTTTGTTCAGATGCAAAAACAATTTTCACAAACTTTAAAAGACAAACAATAATTATATATTTAGTCAATAAAGTTGTGTATCCTAAAAATGAAATAAAAAAAAACTTTAAAAACATTAAATTTCACCTACTACGAGAGTAATGATTGGTCGAATTGTTTATTTAACAGCATATCAACATCCCTATGGGTCATTTAATGCCGACATTTAATTTTCTTGGGAGTTTTGAAGCAATAAAAATGATATAGGTTATTCTGTTTTTACAGGTGAATATATGGTAGATGATACTCAGCATTTGTGCATTTTACATGTTTATGTGGACATGATCACTAGAGGCGGTGATATGTGTATTCTATGTTGTAGTTTTGTTGAATTTATATTTTGTGATACAAGTTGACTTCTTTAAGAAATTTTAGGATGTCATGAAAGAGTACTTTCATGTTGCTTGTTTGGTTGATTTTAGCGACATATCAACACCTCTATGGATTATTTAATGCCGAAATTTAAATATTTTGAACACAATTTTAAAACTAAATACATTTTGAACGCAATTGAATACCTTCAATTACAAATCAAATGTATTGTTGGTCATTTTACGATAAATATGTATTTTTATATTTTCATAGAGTTTCGTTTTTGTTTAGGGGTTCACCATTTTCTTATATCTGAGACCCTAACAAGTGCTACCACATCGGGTCGGGGCGAACCTGGGAACAACAGCAATTAAGAGGTGGTTCCACGCTCCCCAAAACCTTCGATCTCCAGATCTTGCTGCCGGATACTGTTTAGTGTTTACTGTCATAGTAATTATGATTAAAAAACAATTTATAATCATAATGGTTGCGTATTTATTATCATTAAAATATATTTAAAGAATTATTTCCAGTCAACAAATTTACAGAAACGAAATAGAAATAACGTTAAAAAACTAAAGCGAAACAATAACATTGCGAATTCAGAAAATAATTCATTTTGCAAAACACAATGAGCAGACAAAAAGATTGTAAAAAAGTAAATAAAATAAACAAAAAAACAAACTTTCTCTGCGTTTATTGGTATTGCACTCGGTTGACATGAAGCGCGCAAAGAATTAGGACATGGTGATACAATACGAATCGACGGTGATAAGTATCCAGGCGATGCCCGAAATACTTCGCTTTATTAATTGTAGTCTAAAAGCGATCACGAGTAATCTCCCTTTTTAAGCATTCGGCAGCAGATAAAGATAACAAATGTCCTGACTTAGGCAATAGAAATGATAACCTTACACAGGCGATTTGTTTTTCACGATTAACATCTTTCAATTAGCGAATATTTTTGTTTAACGTTTTGCCATATTCAGAATCTGTTGAATCAGTTGAATGTAAAGCAGTAATATATGTTCTATGTTACTGTAATATTAATTCTCACTTTCTCTAATAAAGCCATGAAGGAAAATTCAAACTGCACCCAATTGTAGAATAAGCAACAGCTCTTTGCAAAAATACGGCCAGGAAAAGTTTATTTTCTTTCTTGTTTTCCCCAATCTGCTCGTTGCTAGTTTTCCCAGATTCGTTGATGTACAATTTCCCAGCAGGCTAAAGAAAAAGTTTACAAATATAGTGACGTGGGGCTTCGGGGCTAAAATGAACAGTTGATTTGCCCACGCCAAGAAGATTAATGAAGGAGGATAATGATGAGGAATCACTCGGGTAATTTACACGTTTGAAGTAGTGTCAGTAGCTCGTTTCATGGAAATAAATCAAAACTCTTAAAGTCTGTAGTTTTAACGTATTGTCATGAAGAGGAAATGTTCATACAACAGATTAAATGATCGGAAACAAAAGAATATTAAAAATGATTAGGACAAAGGTAAGAGAGTTCGTTGCTCACCGAATGGATATATGGTTTGCGAACGTTCAAAAGTAGACGAAGGGAGATAGTTTGAAATACTTAGCTTTCTTGGAATGCTGTCAGAAAATTCTTTGAAGTCCCGTGTTCTGGTTAGAGGCCGATAATATAATTGGCGGGTAATTTTACACTGGCGAGTACAACATTGGTTTCGTTGAACTGAAACGAAACCTCTCATATGACTTCAGACATTTTATATCAAAAAAGAATTTCGCGTAGGCTCACTAATTTATTTCCTTCTTCCTATCTAACAGGCTAATTTCTGTGAAGGCAGGTTTCTCATTGGCCTAAAGAAAATTTCACATAGGCTCGCGAATTCATTTTCTTTCCTTTTTTTCTTCCTCACACCTCCGAATTTGAAAAGAGAGGATGAAATGATTTGTTATTATTTCGCACTCACCACACAGCAATGAATTGAAAATGTATTTTACTGAGTTTCGGTTAAAGTTATTTGGTATTGGTCGCTCCCATTTCCAACCAAAAAAAAAAAAAAAAATGCAAATCTTTTATACTAGATTTATCATGGGCATGTGCTGCCAAATTTACTTTTATTAGTTAAATCTTGAAATTTATGTCGATCTTTGAGGCAACGGATAATCTATATCGCCTGGATAAATATTTATTTCGGTTCTGCGAATCTGATCCGGAGATGAGAAATATGAGCTTGAAGTTAAAAGTGTGAAAATACTTTTTAACCGCTCGAGTTAATGAAGTCTGTTTTGTAGACATTGAATAATAAGGAAATTCTAATCTCCCGCCAGAACAGATAGGATCATGTCTTTAATGGTCAAAATTGAATGTTTTTAGAATAATGCTAACTTAGATAGTTATAAAAAAAAACACATTTAAACGATTACTGCTTATTTTGCGAGTACAAAGCCTTAAAATTTTCCATGTTTTAAATTTCAACACTTTATTCAATGTAAATTGTTAAAATTCTAAATATTTTACTCTACGACATCTATTATAAAAATAAATTCAGTTAGCTGTCAGTAATTTAGTGGAGATTATAAAAAACTGGAATTACTCATACAAACAAATGGTATCAGGGCAAAGCAAATGTCTTTAGAAATAGGAAAATTAAAATTGGGACATTGAAATAGACAGGTTATCCTTTTTCAAGCCAGAAGATCAGAGTTAATTTGCTAGGGACATGAATAGGAAAACATTAAATGGTCAATGTACTTTAGTTCAAGCAGATTTGAAGAAGTTTAAAGAAAATGAAAAAATAAAAGTTAAGCTTCAAAGTTTAGCACATTATGAACTATGAAAGTGAACACAATCACTGGCACACTCGAAATGACTCCAAAATCTTTACAAAAAATCTGAAACCTAAATGTGAGTAACAAGTGAAGTGGCACATTGGCAAGAATATTAAGAAAAAAAAACTTGATATTTGAGAATACTTAACATTACTTTAATCATGGATGTGGTCAACAGATACCTCTGAATGGAAAGGATTTACATTTTCATCGACATTTTTGGCGCATGATATACGGAGAAAAGCTTTCATTGTTGTCTGTGGTGTTGAACGTGTTAAATGCAGTCAGATGTGATTGTCTGGCAATTCTAAGTTTATAACCGAAACCCACTTTTATACAGCCCTCCATTAAAACAGAGGGAATCATCTAAACTTAAAAAATCCATGGTGCGTTTGACGTGTTAATCATAGTTTCGGAGATTTCCCGTTTAGATATAAAATTGACCGTATTTTCTAAAGTAGCACCTGCGATTATGCCTCTTGTCTGAGAAAGGTCGTGACATTTTTTCTTATTACATCGACATGTTTCGGTTACCTAAGCAAACATAAGCAGTTTACATTATCACTCTCCAGTATGTAGTTACATTACGTACTTTTCTTCCGTTACAGCTGTCACGTATTAACAGAACAATGACAAGGCATTTAATGGTCCCGCCCTCTCCACACTCAAATACCAATCGAGCATTTCCCTTTGAAACATCTGTGTATTTCCGATGCCGCATGATTTTGACGTCATAAACGCTCGCCTTGTTTGTGATTCTCCCGCCTTGACGTACTCATGTCAAGTTGAGAGGAAGAAAACATCAGCAAGTGAGACTTGGCCGATTATCCCACACATCAGGGAATTCAACACTTTATTAGCTAAATATTTTGCTGGTTTATTTCAATGATTGATTCTGCTTATTATTACTTCTTTCATTTTATTTTTTTCTTTTTTGTTTGTCGGACGTGTCACGGCTTAGCACATTTGGGAAAACGAGTTAATTGTTCGAGTGCAATCACGTCATAAACGGTAATATCAAATCTCCCGTATTTTCTGGGAAACTCGCACATTTTTTTTTATTCCCTACCCCTCCCGCATGTGGAATATTTTATAAATATCTTCATATTCACAAAAATTCACTATAAAAACAATGACTGATACATTAAATTTACTTTCGATTTTTGGCGCATTGTATAGCATACAGAACATAATTATGGGAAAGGCCCTTTTGAGCCATCTGGATGGACGAATATTGATAATTTTCCCTCAACTAATTTTAGCGCCCTGTGGTAGCACGAACGACAGGAATCTCCCCTCAAAAGAAATTCAGATATTTGGCAAATCTGCACGAGAAAAAAAAGATATTTTATTATCTGTCAAATACAGTTTGAGATATACACGTATGTCATATATGTCAAACTGTATTTGATTGTTAAAAAAATATTTAAATAATGATTCATTCTTTTGATAAGTAAAATTTCTTTTTTTAAGTCTTCTACATATATATATATATATATATATATATATATATATATATATTCGGATTATCGTATGAAACAGACATTTTATCTCCAATAACAACCTTCTACAAAAATATTTTTTTCACGTCTGTAAAGAAGTGAAATGCAAATGGTGATACACGGTCGACTGTTTCGCTCTGACAATTCTTGTGGAATCTATTTTCATTTGGCTGAGGAGGTTCATTATCATCAATAACTTATTGGTGATTATATTATTTGGTTATTTCCAAATCCTTGTGTCCTAGCGTTATGTGGCTAGTCCTGTTAAATTCACTTGTTTTAAACTTCACTAACTATTCACTACACTTATTGCTTCCAAGCAATTCATCTCCATAGATTTCATGTCTTGCCAAATCTGATTTCTTCTGTCTTGCCAAATCTAAAAAGGAATTACATATTAGCGTTGCTCGTGAATCTTGTCTGCTGCCATTTTTCTTCTCCACCCCCTCAAAGCAGAATGAACACAGAATACAGAAGAACACATTCAAAACCAGTTTACAACTTTGTATTTAGTCTGTTAGTTTTACCAAAATGGTTACCGGGAACTGTTGCCTAATATTATTTCAAGCTCAACTCTTCGATCTGTGTCGTTTCTCTTTGACTTTGTAAGATGGTCACAAGACTTTTTTTTATCGGTCGACCATAGATATGTATAAACAACCGAGAAGAACAAATAGAATATTTACAATATATAGCTTCTTTTTTCTTTTTATCTTTCTTTTTACTTTCTTTCCATTTTTCTTTCTTTTTTCTTTTCAATTTCTTTATTTCTTTTTCATTTTTTTTTCACTCTTCTTTTTACTTTTTTATTTCATTCATTCTTTTATTTTTCTTTCTGTGTTAATAGGAATTTTTTTATTTTCTTTCTTTTTCATCTTTCTTTTCCTAATTGAGATTTAACAATACGAATTGTTTTATAACAGCAAGTGCAACGCATGCTTCATTGAGTACAATACAAAAAATACGAAATAAATTCACACAAGCCATGACCATAAGTTTCTGTTACTTATTACATGAAAACACGGATTTATTTCTAATAAGTTTGTTGTTGCCATCGCTTTGTGGCGAGTAGCAAACACGTTTTTAGTGGAAAGATGGGCAAGCACTTAGTTCGTAATCAAATTGCTTTGGATTCAGTTCTCACACTAGACTGCGTGAGATTTAGAAAGATGGCCTCTATTGACCAGTAACACAGGAAGTTAAATGCCCGATAACAATCTAAAGTATGATATTAAATTACTTATACTGCTTGAAGAGACAGCGAAGGGAAATCCGGCATTGATTGAAAAACTCGGTACCTCCTTTTAGCGTGAAAAAGTTAAATGCATGAAACATAAAGAAAACTTCTATTTAAAGTGATCAAATATATATATATATATATATATATATATATATATATATATATATGTGTGTGTGTGTGTGTGTGTGTGTGTGTGTGTGTGTGTGTGTGTTTATAATATAATGACAATAGGAAAACTGTAGTTATTGCTGACGCGTTTCGTCCAGTGTGGACGCATCAGCAATAACTACAGTTTTCTTATTGTCATTTATATTTATAAATAATGTCTTTTCTACGGGTTAACGCTGAGAAATGTTCATATATATGTGTATGTGTGTGTGTGTGTGTGTGTGTGTGTGTGTGTGTGTGTGTGTGTGTGTGTGCGTATGTGTGTAGAATTTCAGATGTAACTAAAATATATCTGCAAAAGGACGATATAATTAAAAAAGTTATTTAGTTGACGTGATTCGTCCTCTGATGGACTTTATCACGAGAAATGTAAGGATTTTATTTTCTCACTCTTGTTATTAGACATTAAACAGCATCACTTAGCACAGTCCATAATTTACTTTGACTTTTCAGTTAACCAGATAAATATTCATGAGCTTTCTTAAATTTAAAAATTCTGATAAGTTCATTACAGGACGAAAAGCGTCAGCTAAAATAAGTTTTCATTTTTTTTTCTATATGTGTTAGTTCGTCGCCCGTTTTGAGTAGGAGGCGCCTTTAAATCATGCCGAGGGACAGATAATTCACAAAATCTTCAGGTGGTGTAGGACAAAAGACTTTCAGAGGTCGCCTGGCTCCACCAGACCCCCCACAATGTGACGGACTGACACGCACGCACACACACACACACACACACACACACATATATATATATATATATATATATATATATATATACACTGACGGAATAAAATTGCTACATCCTGAATATGCATTATTATTTAGTCGTACGACACCAGTGCAGACGTGCACAATGGTGTTTTGTCATGTGCAAAAATCTGACTAAGGGAACCCATATCTGAAATTCTGGACTTTCCAATTGTCCGTGTTGATATTTCTGGAACCTAATTTGTTCCGATCTCTGCAGTAGACTTTGTTGAAGCCTATGTATTGCGTGGCCGTCTATAACCTGGTTTACTAGTGAAAGAATGTTTTATTAAACCAATGTTGTTAACATCGAACCACGTCACGTCCATCAAAAGTAGAAATTCTCCAGAATAACCATCCTGCCTCTTGAAGGACCATAATCCAGTCTCTATCAAACGGCTTTAATTAAATAAAACGGACAGTCTCTAAGAAATAACATCTGCTCGCACCGGATGCTTTTATAAAATTGAAATTTATTACAGCATGCATTATCGTTTAAACATGATATCTAGAATGTGCATTGTGATGACTGTTATTCAGTACAGTAATTCTGGGATCAATGTTCCAATGGAATCCTTTTTAAAAGTTCTGAACTTCGACTCAAAGATGCTTTTAAACAGAATTTCTTTCGTCTTGATGTTGTACTGTTATTTCAACTTAATATTATAGGCACAAGGTCACAAATATGGCGCACCCACTGAAGACGCACACATGATATTAAAGCCAACAATGTTAATCTATAATTGTATTATACAATATATAATATAAATGTACATTTTAAGTGACATGTATTTATGTGCATAGAAAACTGAACTTGAATCTAATCGAAATGTTCATAATTTTGACTTTGTCATTATATGATATATTTGATGGCGGATAAGAACAATTTTCCCCTCGAATCTGAGATGTTCATAAATTTGTAATAAATGCGAAAAAAGAAATTGGCTTCTAACTTGACCAAATAGGAAACATGGGTGAGGTTCTAGTAACATTTGATGTTCCATTCAACAAATACTTTTCTTAATATTTAATGCTAAAATGGTGGCGAAGGTCTTATATGCCATCGATCTTAAATGTTACCAAATTCGTATGTATTAGGGTTAGCCGAGAAGATTTACAGAGATAACCTCCGAGTGCATTTGAATTCAGATTTGTTTCTTTTTTACTTACACTGCCTGAATTCTCCAAAGATTAAGCCTCCTCGTTTAGAGAAAATTTAGAAAGTTTAAGTTCGGTAATTTAACAGTAAGCAATCTTTTTGTAAGAAGCTTTAACTTTTGGCAAATTTGGATGATATATTTTGGAGTATTTCCCAGATCTGTCAAATATTTTATGTTACAAAATCTGAAATTGTTTATTGCTTTCCTTACAAACGGGTTGGCAACGGTGGGAAGAAATCTTCCTATTCGTATGCCAACTAAGAGAGATAATATTTCTGAAGTTATCATTGCTTTTTTGAAACATTCGTGGCGTCTTCTTTGAAGTAAGAAAGATTCACCTAAGTTATAAACATTAAACAGACGTGGCCAGTTGTTAATACATGACTGAAAGCAGAGACTACGTCATTTGTTGCCAAAATTCCATAGAGCTCTTCAGCCTAATATACTTAGAATCCTGGGAAATGTTTTATGAGATGCAGAATTATGCAGTACGTGTTGAAGAGCAGAACAGAACTACGACTGCACCATAAATTTTCAAAACATGATTGACACAAGCCATGATTCTTGTTAATATATATATATATATATATATATATATATATATATATATATATATATTATGTGTGTGTATGTATGTATATTGTGTTTGTACGCTATTTTTATTAAAATAATTGTAGGGCTTAGGCCATTTCATAATATATATGATTTGCACAAGGTTTGATTATTATTATTATTATATATTTTAAGACATTTTTAGACATTTTTTTTATAGATACAAATATTTAAGTAAATGCTCTGTTTATAATAAAAAGCATTAACAACCTGAATGTCCGAGAAATTTTCATAGAAAATATGTCGAATTTTGTCCATTTTATAATATATATATATATATATATATATATATATATATATATATATATATATATATATATAAAAAATAATCAAGGCTTGTGTAAATCATTTTGAAAGTCGCAGTTCTGTTCTGATCTTCAACACATACTGCATAGGGAAGTCTCTGCTGTATATATGAATGTGTAGGTGTACAAAGGTGTAAAAATAGATGAAGGAGGTGTGAGTGACAGTGAGAGAGAGAGAGAGGGGGAGAGATTTTGTTCATACTTTTGATGGGAACTAGAATTATTTCTAATTCCTAAATTGGAGAGCCTGTTCATCTTGAAAATCAGCATTTGACATCCTAATTTTTTATATGATCTGAGACAGCGAACGCTGGCGCCAGTGGTAGATACAGTTATCTGTACCATCGCCCAAGCATGAACTCTCTTTCACTTTTTCTCTCCCTCCCACCCTCTCTCTCATTTACTCTCACTTTCTCTCTCGCCCTCACTCACTCGCTTATTTTGAAACGATAGATAGATAGATAGTGTTTTAGAGTAGCTAGCATCCCTTCAGCACTCTACCAGGTGACCTGGCTCATAGCCTTAAATAGTCTATGATTAAGGACTTCAATAGTTGATTAATAATTTGATACTAAACTGATTAATATTCGGACTGATCTTCGTTTGGCTATACAGCATATGACCTTCTATTCCTTGTAAGTTGTCTTGTTAATTGTTTTGTAACTTATTGTTCTGTGTTTTTTGTATGTATCCGTTAGCACCGGGTATATATATTAAGAGAGAGAGAGAGAGAGATTATGATCGATAAACAGACGACATACAGGTTGTCCTGATATATTATAAACTCACATTAGATGTCTGTGTACTTAAATTATGTATTGATATTTCATACACTTAGTTATATAGGTACATCAATAAGTATGTAGCCTAATGAAAAAGAATTTCCCATGACAAATAAAATATTTTACAACATAATCTCCTTCCTTGTCAATGTACTTTATTTACATTGAACGTTATGAAGCAAAAAATTCTGCTAATGACTGTGTCAGGCTACAGATTTATTGATCCACGTACATAATACCAATTTCAGTTTTTTTCTTATCTTTTTTAAGGCCAAAAGTGAAATACGACATAGGGCCGATCCTGGCTGATAAAGCTAATGTATCCATTTTAAAACAAACTTTTTTCTTTTGTTGCTACAGCAGATGCTACAGTTAAAGATAGCGCTAATTTAATTCATTTTCTTATTTTAGGAAAATATTAGAGTGCATCTTGTTTTTCTTCCTATGTAAAGCGTAGCATTTTGGTGAAATTATAAATCTGTTGGTAGACGCAACAATAACCCAGTTGCATTTAATGTTGGTACCAATTGTAAAGTAAATAGTCAAATATGTTTATAATCTTTTAGCACCAGCTGTTGTTTAACGGATTGAGCGGGGGAAATGGTAGTTCTTAATTTGATTTTATCGCATGAATTCTTGCGGCGAGACGTTTATAGATATTTTTAAGTGGCTTTTGTTTGCTTTTGCTTTACTGTCAGAGAACGGAGACAATGTTTCATGATCTTGGTAAAACGTCCGACCAAAAACAATTTATCAAACAAATATTTGATATTATTCAAAGTTATTAGTTTTTTTTTGTATTTTCTCTGCACTTCAAAGCCTTTATTTTTCATTTTCTACGTGCATTAATTCACAACTTAGAAACATGCAAATGGATCAATAAATCCGTAGCATATTGTACGATCTATGTGATTAGTCCTGAATTAAGTGCATTGGCAAAGAAGTCGGTTCTACTGTAAAATGTTTTCTATCATTTAAACAGCACATTTAATGATAAATATTATTGTTTTAAATTTATGTTGATTGGGAAAACATACTCAGTATAACGTACACAGATATAAACTGTGTGGACATAGGAATCGACACTGCAAGAGGACTGCCAATTTCACACCTCAATCGACTATACGAAATAAATACTGTCTGTATTTCTGAGATGAAGTATTGTAACTATTTACATTGTTCGGACTGTTGTCAGGTGATATACGTAGGAATTTCGAACCGAATCCTTTATTTCGTCTACTGGGGTAGATTGTTCTAGTTCCACATGCCATGCCTTTTCTGGATATCTCCGTTTCAGTTAATTCCCTTTAGTAACTCAGTTCGGCAAATGCTATGGCCAGGTATTGAACTCACAACTCTTTGTGTCAAGTCAGTGGATTACTTCAACCAACGTTTTTATTCACTGGACCATGTTCAAAATTCCAACGTATATCACCTGAAGAAGGCCGGAGCGTACAACGGCCGAAACGTCGTGAATATGACAATAAAGATGAGGACAACAGTTCGAACAATGTAAATAGTTGAAATAAATACTGTTTAAAATAAAACGGAGCATCTATTGAAATACGGGTACCCACTAAAAATAACGTTTGATGTAATAAAAAAATATGTTAAAAAATAAAATCCATTATATATATATATATATATATATATATATATATAATGTATGTGTGCCTTCAGTAGCCATTGTGAATACCCTGCCGTACTTTTCTAAGCGGTTCCCATGACAACCATGCTGTGCAATATTTTGCCAAGTCTGACCTAAGAATTCCTTTATTTCATTTTCCGTCTCATAATTTAAGTTCTTGCTGTATATATTCTCAATAACTTTTACATCTTTTCAAGAATACTCTGCTTGCGTTATGGCTTGAAAACGGGCGACTGTTCTACTCATTCAAATGACTTTTCCCAGTGGTTTGTTATATTCTGTTTTTTTTTTGTTTTTTTTTTCGATTGATTGGTTTATTGCGTCTAGCTGGTCTTGTGCATATCCAGTTTTCATGGAGAGTGTCATTATTTTTTAGAATAGTTTATATATGTCCTATAGTAATGTAATAGGGCGATATTTCACAAGGTTTTTATGATTTCTTTTCTTATAAATTACAAGCCTAGAGTAAAATTTTGAAGCCCCTTTTTTTTGTATATACAGAGTAAATTGTTGCTGTAATCCTTTCTGGATTTTTCTGAATTTTTCAAAATATCTGTTACTGTGATATCTTCTCCAGGTGAATTTTCGTGTGTTCACATACTGCATGGCAAAAATATTTCATCCCTTATCTCTGGATCAAGGGCGTGAATCTTGCCCTGCAGTGGCAGGCACCAGTTATGCATGTGGTCACCGATTCAGCATGTGTGCATCGGTGGGTGTCTGACACCCTGACAGGAAAGACGCGCGTGAACACGAAGGCGGCGGGTGAAATGCTGATGAGGCGGCGCTTAGAGACACTGCGAGCTTTGGTGGAGGAGTAAGCACTGACTATGACTGTGACGTTGGTAAAATCTTGTCAGAACCGCGCTGACAGCCTCACCAGAGTGCCGCAACGCTGGTTGGAGATGCACAAGAAAGGAGGAGAACCGGTGCAAGTGAGTTGTGCCACTGCAACGAGTCAGTTAAACAAACGTCAGGTGACCCACATCCACCAGCAGAGTGGGCACCCAAGTGTTAAAAGAACAATGTACTTTGCTAGGACCGTAGATCCAACGGTGTCTAAGGAACTGATAAAATCTGTTGTTAGAACCTGTGAAGCCTAGTGTTATTATGTGCCATAAAAAACAGCTTAGTTTGACACTTAGCCAAAGGTATGACGTATCCAGTGAGGATCGAAATTAGTAATAATCTGCGATAGAGACCCCTAAACTTTACCCAAAACGATTTTTCGTTTTGACGTTGAGTATTTTGTTATTGTTGTTTACATTGCTTTGTCTATGTTGGTTGCTCCTTTAGTTTCTCCATAGGGGATGGTGCCTTTCACACACACACACACTTGCATACGGAAGAAATACTTGTCAAAAATTAATAAATATTTCGAGAAGTATTATCGACATTTTCAGATTAATTCTGACAATTGGAATCATTCTTTACGTTGCTGGTGCTGTTAGCAAAATGTTTCGGTCGTTCCATTCTGCAGCCTTCATCGGATTTATAATTTGGAAGGAAATATCGGGCTTTCTTTAGTTATTTTGTTTTACAGAAAGAGATTATTTCCTTTCAAATCCCATAAAAAGGCTGTAGCTTGGATCGGCTAAAACTGCTTATAACACAAAGAACGAGTCCAATTGTCTGATGAAAACTAAGAAAATCTTATACTATTGTAAACGTAAATAATTTTTCCAGTGAATTTGAAATGAATTGTATCGTCAGCAATGTTGATCTATTCTTTTGAATTTAGAGCCAGAAATAGCAAACTGTAAACATAATTTACGTACGTGTATATGTGTGATTGTATCGTGTCCTGTCTTAATTGTGTGTACGCCATGTTTTTCAAGCACAATTAGAATTGTGTATTTGCCACTGAAACTTGTTCGATGTTTATTTCACTTTGTGTTCTCCTCTTAGATCTTTTGACCTTTCATCACACACAGGTTTGTGTCTAATGGTTGCATTCGGGACATTATCCAACGCCTAGTTATTTTACCAGAAAGCAAAAGTAATGACGTTTATGTAGAAAGATAGCTCAGTGATAAATCAGAGGACGAAAACGAAAAAGTCACAAAAAAGCAAAATTAGTTAATCACCATAAAGTATTCTTCTAAAGAGAAAATAAGTTGTTCATATTTCGTAATAAAAGATCTAAAAATGAGAATTTGTTTATAAAAAATAAACTTTCACTTATAAACGCTTTTTCGTAAACGCATGTGAACATAATGTTTCTTACTTATGATTGATTCGTCAAATGTTACTTTACTACCCACAAAATACATTAATATTTTAAATCTTTTCTGTTCATTCTCCCCAAAATAAAAAGAATTTATATTTACTAAAATTCAGACCAAATTTTCCCAGAGCAAAGCCCTTCCATTGCACTCCTGTTGGGTTGACCTTTGCGATCGCCCCAAATGTGGGCCACTCGGGTGCACTATTTCTAAGTGTGTGGGTGTGGGGGGTCTCACCTCGATAAACAAGCCAATAAGAGATTTTTTTTTCTTTTTTTAAATTGTAAACAATTTCTTATCAGTACCTCGAATATCATCCGCACTTACGAAATGTGAATAACTCCCTGATTTTTTGTAATTTTTCATTCTGACCGTTGAAGTTGTTGCGAGGTAAGCTAAACAAATTTTGATCTAAAATTTCTAATTTCAAAAGAGCGCCAAAAATTTAATAAAACAAATTTTGATTTAAAATTTAGAATTTCTTGGGGTAAATTAATATTTGCGATAAGTAACTTTACATTATTTGGCGTGAATTAACAGAAAAGATTCAATATTTTTATTGGGATGAAAAAATTATTTCATTAAATAAATTAAGACAAAAGCTAAAACTTCCGATAACGAAAATGAATCAGGCACGAAACACTTTATCTCATTATTTACAATCAGGACAATGAAAAAATATCAAGAAGAATTGTAGGGTAAAAAAATGAAATATTCTTTAAAAAGAATATTATCTTTTATGAAAATCTCAAAACTAAAAAAAAAAAATGAATATTTTCGTAAATCATATGTAAATTTGTAAACGAACGATTCAATATTTAAATCTAAATGTTTTTTTTTAATCATTTTATAAAACTTTGTCATTTATTATTAATATTTATACAAGTATTTTATTCATTTTAATTTCAGTCGCTTTTTATTGTAATTCATTCTATAATAAGCAACAAAGGTTTATTAATTATTTCAGTTCCGCATTAATTGCTAACAGTCGGAGATTATGTGTATCAATTCTTATGCAGAAAAAGGCGTAGTGACCCAATAATTTAAAGTTTTATTTTTTTAAAATTCTTCAATTTTTAAAGTGTTATCTTGGGTTACTTAATAGTACTATTAAAATTATCATATAATTGACAACTAAAAATTTACTTTCTGTAGAAAGAATGATAATTTGATAATTTAACAAATTTTAGATTTTTTCTTATGATTATTATAATTAATTTTTGCTTATGTGTTTCTTTCCTGTTGTGATAAAAACAACAAAGATGAGGAGACTAGTTCAACTCTTTCAATGTATAATTGTAAGAACAACCCATTTAAAAAATCCAGACAAATGTGTTTGTTTTTAATGGAAATAAATTATATTACAGTCAAGAAAACGTTTTTATTGAATTGATTTGAATATAGACTTTTCAGAAGACGTCTTTTATTTGTACGTTCATTACTTTAGTTTAATTAAGCTATCCAAGCCTTGCCAGATTTTTGTTAAACTAAATAAAGTTTTTTTTATATATGAAAAATGTGGTCAGTACAAATAAAGAGTTATTTTTACTTCTATATATAAGTTGATACCCAGCGGCGACAATCTGTTTCATGCTTATACGCAATCGTCAGGGTGTTGACATCAATGTCTACTTTTATATTAGATAAAATATAATGTGTTATGACTAGTTTACATTTCAACCTAGTCACAACACATTTTATTGCATCGAGACATATGGTTCGCTTGTTAATATTTCTGTCTCTCACGTGGTACGACGTCATAGAACCGCATCATGAATTTACGACCTGCGTCTGCTATTCGGCGACCGTTATCGTCGCATAACAATATTCTATGTCAACATAACAGAATATGATCTTTGATGGTGAATATCTTTGTTTAAATGTCTATATAACCACTCTAAAGATGGCTCATGTGAGCTGAAAGCTTAGATCAAGGAACAGCATAATAAAAAAATATTCAAATGTTGGACAGTTTTTGTTTTTATTTTCTGCCGAATTTAAAGCAAATATACGAAGTTTAGAACGGCTCATGATCAAACATAATAGACATTCGTTGTCTGTTATATTTAATATATGTTTGAATATATATATATATATATATATATATATATATATATATATATATATATATATATATATATAAAGTGAAAGAGAGAGGGGCTATCCGAAGTAATTTGTAAGATTGATTTTATTACAATCGTTAACAAACCATAAAAAAGAATTCGGAATAAACGTCTCGCCTTTACATTTGTTTGCAATATTTTGTAAGGGTGGATTCTTTTCCGAGAAATGAGCGTGGTGGAAATTTGATCCTCAAAAGATTTGATTCTATGAATTCATGGACAAATAATAGAGTAGTTGGTCGAAAATTGAAGCTAATTTCAAAATATCTCAATTACACTCCAACTCATATGCAAGCAAACACGCACGCGCACACACTTTCTTTCTTTTTCTTTCTCTCTTTCTCTGTCTCTTTCTCTCTGTCTATCTGTCTGTCTGTTTATTCATCTCTATTCAGATTATTGGATAACGCATAAAGTTAGTTCTGCTTTTATCAATATATGGCAGTAGATACGCTTAGTTTTAACTACATAAACATACATTTCTTTCATTTTATTGGACAATTGTCATATAAGCGGGTATTAAAAAAGCGTCCCGAATTATTTAAGAGAATTGATGTAATATCGCATCATGATAATTACATGTTTCTTTGATGAGCGGACAGAAATGTTTACAACTTGGCTGATAAGCTTTCACTTGTCCGTAGCCTTCTTCAGATTTGGAACCTTTCAATTACCATTTATTCTGATCTTTACAGAATTTTCTTAATGAAAGAAAAAATCTGTTCCCTGGAAGACATAACCATTTTTTTTTGTTTTTTTTGAGAAAGATAAAATGTTCTGGGAGGATGAAATTATAAAGATACCTGAGAAATGGCAAAATATTTCTTTTGTACAATGTTCCTTCAGGACGTTCACGATCATGGCTCTCCACATTTTCCTGTCCTTTGTAGCTCTGTGGCGGACATGAGACAGAACCTGGGACGAGCACAACTGGTCGCGACTTGCCTTGTTCCCGCCAAAAAAGAGCCCGTGTTTGCTTAGCATGTAAAGCTACTGCAGTTGAAATGAGGGAGAAAAGCACTTACCGCTCTGCCGTAATCCGTCCTCGGCCAGATAACGTAAAAGAATGAGGGGGGACTTGCATTGCATTTTTTATGCAATAAAGATGCAATGCATTATGGGACATGGACGCAATGAACTATGGGATCACATGAAGACGCAAGGGATTATGGGTATATGGACAAATATAAAAGCAACTACTTATCCCCCCCCCGCCATCCAGTGGGGGTAGTTCTTCGAGTGACGTTCACGGTTGGCGGCAAGAACAGTCTGTTAGTGCGATTTTGAGACAGAACTCAAGAAAGAACGACTCTAGGTTGAAATACCAGCTGGCAGAGCTTGAATTTACTCGTTGGTTGCTGTTTTTCTTTATTCGCCTCAAGCTATTTCGGCATATTGATTCTTCAAAATGGAAGGCAAGGTCTTTGACGTCCGTTTGATTCCAGAATTCAGCGGCGCCCCAACGGATATGTCCATTGTTGAATGGATAGAAAATGTGGAATTGGTCTGCGAACTTTGTGCCATGGACAAGATCGAGCGCATCTTGCCTCTACGACTTCGAGGCGGTGCCCTTGCTGTGTACAGACAACTCAGTAGAGAGCAGAGGACAGACGCGGAACAAATTAAACGGGCCCTTATGACTGCATACGCGGCTGACAGATTTAATGCGTTCGACCAATTTATGGGACGGCGTCTTCGCCCAGGGGAAACTGTGGATGAATTCCTGGCTGAAATGCATCGTTTGGCGCGGCTAATAGGAGAACCTCTGCCTGATCGGTGGATCGCATGTCCATTTGTGTCAGGGCTGGCACATCATGTTAGGCAGCTTCTCAAAGCTTCGTCGAGGATGGACGACATGAATCTAGAACAGATTCTGACCCGAGCAAGGGCTATTATGACGGATGACGAAGGGTGCCAGGTATTGGCCGCCACATCCGTAGAGCTACCGCGCTCAGAAGCTGAGGTTCCTCTTGCCAAACCCGTTAGCAAAATGATTACCTGCTACAAGTGCTCTGGACCCAACCATATGGCGAAGAATTGTACACAAGGACGTCAAGAGAGGTCAAACAGAACGCAGAGGTCTGGCCGCGACAAGCGGTGTTTTCGATGCAATGTCATTGGACACATTTCCTCAGAATGCCAGGGAAACGCCCAAGGGGAGAAGGCGTCAGCGCCAGCCTTCTCCCCGAGCAAGTAAAAACCAGGAAGTTACCCACCGTACAAGTATTTGTAAATGGAGTAGAGTACACAGCTCTAGTGGATTCGGGATGCTCACAGACGCTGGTGAGCAAGGCTGTGTGTCACTGCTGGAAGCAGGAAGAGGTGGGAGTGTTGACTGCCGACGGGAGGACCCTGAAGTGCCGTGGATACGGTAAAATTAAGATGGGCGTCGAGCAGATTCAGCCCGTGACTGTTGAGGTTCTGGTCGTGGAAGGGCAGTTGCTAGGATTCGATCTTCTCGGGATTGATGCAATCAAAGTGCTCGGAGGTGTTCACTTGACCGAATCAGGCGAAGCGCGTTTCGGAAATCTGAACACATGTGCCGCCATTCTTATCAACAAGCCTGAGTTTAGAGTGACGTTTATCCCGAGCACGAAAACGTGGACTGCATTGTAGAAGTGGGCGAGTGGTCATTCACCTAGCAAGTTGGTCAATAAAGTACAGGAGTACACAGTACCTGGCCACGTCCGGGATGCATACGATGATGAACTAGCACGGTGGCAGCGAGACGGATGGCTACTGCCATATCCCGAGAAAGAGCTTGGCCCACCCAAGGGATTAATTCCCTTAATGGCGGTCGTACAAGAACACAAACAGAAGGTCCGGCCGGTACTTGACTATCGGGAGTTGAACGGCTTTGTAGAAGCATTCACGGCTGGGCAGAGGTGTGTGCGCAGAAATTACGAGAATGGCGACGACAAGGAGCTGACGTATCGCTGTTGGATTTGAGAAATGCGTACCTACAGATTCACATTGACAAATCGCTATGGCCGTTTCAAACAGTGGTCATTAAGGGTAAGCGGTTTTGCCTTACGCCTTTAGGTTTTGGCCTGAATGTGGCACCACTTGTCATGAAGTCAGTGATCGACACGATAACGTCCCAGGATCAGGACATTAAGAGTGCCAAGTCGGCATACGTCGACGATATCTTCATAAATGAAGGCCTAGTTTTTGCAGCGCGCGTAAGATCCGGAGCGATTGAGAGACGGAACTAAGGTCCTGGGTCTGCAAGTCTGGGAAGAAAGCAACTCCCTTCGATGGAAGCGGGGAGGTCAGGTTCCAGAAATTGCTCAAATGGTGACCCGCCGAAGCGTATTTTCCTTGTGCGGGAAACTCGTGGGTCATTTCCCTGTGTGCGGTTGGCTTAGGGTGGCAACTGAATTTATTAAGCGTTATGCAAGTACACTAACCAAAGGATGGGACGACGAGATAAAGGATGCCCCTCTTGGACGTATGCTGGAGGAAACAGTGGCCAGAGTGCGGGAATCAGATCCTGTCGGTGGGGACTGGTGTGTGAACGGCAATGAAATGACAGTTTGGGTGGATGCAAGCTCTGTGGCTACGGGAGTAGCACTAGAGGTGAATGGGAGCGTCGTGGTAGATGCTTGCTGGTTGTGTCCAACCAATGATGCCAAACACATTAATCTTGCGGAGCTTGATGCGGTGATCAAGGGCGTGAATCTTGCCCTGCAGTGGCAGGCACCAGTTATGCATGTGGTCACCGATTCAGCATGTAATGCATCGGTGGGTGTCTGACACCCTGACAGGAAAGACGCGCGTGAACACGAAGGCCGCGGGTGAAATGCTGATGAGGCGGCGCTTAGAGACACTGCGAGCTTTGGTGGAGGAGGCACTGACTATGACTGTGACGTTGGTAAAATCTTGTCAGAACCGCGCTGACAGCCTCACCAGAGTGCCGCAACGCTGGTTGGAGATGCACAAGAAAGGAGGAGAACCGGTGCAAGTGAGTTGTGCCACTGCAACGAGTCAGTTAAACAAACGTCAGGTGACCCACATCCACCAGCAGAGTGGGCACCCAAGTGTTAAAAGAACAATGTACTTTGCTAGGACCGTAGATCCAACGGTGTCTAAGGAACTGATAAAATCTGTTGTTAGAACCTGTGAAGCCTACCAATCGATCGATCCAGCACCAGTGCATTGGAAAAAAGGAAATTTGAGTGTGAGAAGAAACTGGAGCAGGTTAGCAATGGACGTGACCCATTACAATGGTAGCCATTTTCTTAAGCTCATTGACTGTGGTCCCTCCCGTTTTGCAGTATGGCGGCTACTGAGACGGCAAGATTCTGCTGGTGTCATTCGTCAGCTGGAGAACGAACGAGGCCCGCCGACTGAAATACTGACTGACAATGACACCACGTTCACATGCAGACAATTTAAGGAATTTGTAAGCAGCTGGGGCGTGCATTTGAGGTTCCGGTGCGCTTACGTGCCGTCTGGAAATGGCATTGTGGAACGCAACCACAGAAGCGTCAAAACCATAGCGGCCAGGAAAAATTGTTCAGTCTTGGAAGCGGTTTACTGGCATAACGTCACACCTAAGGACAACCTTTCACCTTCCACGGCACCGGCTGATGTACTGCACACATACCACGCCCGGGTGAGAGGCATCGACGCGACGCCCCCGCCTGAATCACAAATAACCGAAGGGGAATACAAGAAAGGGGACATTGGTCTGGGTTAAGATTCCACGTGGTAAATGCACGACCAAATTTGGAACCGGACGTGTCACCGAGGTGGTGAGTCAGCAGTCAGTGCGGGTCGATGGAACGCCTCGTCATGTTAGAGACCTGCGCCCTTTTTTGGGCTCAAATCCCACAACTGACGAAGAAGACACGGAGGATAGTGAACATCCAATATACATAGAGTTGGATTCAATAACCAATCACTTCGATAGCGGTAGTTTGCCAATAGATCGGGACGTGTCTAATGAGAGCTCCTCTGATGAAGAAGTTCAACCAATCCCCCTTCGGAGGAGCACCCGGAACAAAAGACCGTATCCGCACTGTCATCTGTGTGATCAGGAGATCACGGGGGGGGGGTGCGGACATGAGACAGAACCTGGGACGAGCACAACTGGTCGCGACTGCCTTGTCCCCGCCAAAAAATGAGCCCGTATTTGCTTAGCATGTAAAGCTACTGCAGTTGAAATGAGGGAGAAAAAAGCACTTACCACTCTGCCGTAATTCGTCCTCGGACAGATAACGTAAAAGAATGAGGGGGAACTTGCATTGCATTTTTATGCAATAAAGATGCAATGCATTATGGGACATGGACGCAATGAACTATGGGATCACATGAAGACGCAAGGGATTATGGGTATATGGACAAATATAAAAGCAACTACCCCCCCCCCCAGTGGGGCAGTTCTTCTAGTGACGTTCACGGTTGGCGGCAAGAACAATCTGTTAGTGTGATTTTGAGACAGAACTCAAGAAGGAACGACTCGAGGTTGGAATACCAGCTGGGAGAGCTTCAATTTACTCGCTGGTTGCTGTTTTTCTTTATTCGCCTCAAGCTCTTATTAGTTTTTTTTGTTTTTGTTTTGCTCTCTCTCCTAAACTCTTTTCTGACAACCATTTACATAAACTCTTTAAGTAGGTTATGCGCTACTTTTCTCTGTCGCTCTTTCCTTTCATATATCCTGTGAGTATCAAATTTACAAACCCTCTTTCCTCATTATGTACCCTAGAAATTTCAACTCTTTCTGATGTTTTTGTTTTTATTTCCTCTAAAACTTCGTCCTTGCTCACATGTTCAGCTTTTGTTATTCTCAGCATCCTTCTGTAGAACCACATTTCTATTGCTTCAAGTTTTTTCTTCACCTGTGAGGAGATTCTCAACCAATTCAGTGTCGTATAAGAGAGCTGATATTGCATAACAATCCAGTACTCTTTTCTTTGATTCTAATGAAATTTTCCTGTTTCTTAATACTTTGCTTAGCTTTTGGAAAGCATCTTTTGCGATCCCGATGCACCTTTGAATTTCGATGTCGCACTTTCCGTCCTCTGTTAAAACGCTTCCCAGGCATTTACATTTTTGTAATTGCTCGATTTTGTTATCTCTAATTTGTAATTTGCTCGTTGAACTTTTTCTTTAGCTCACAACTATAGATTGTTTTTTTTTGCAATTGATGTTTAGTCCTTTCTTCTCGCTTTCCTTAACTACCTTATGCAGGAGTTTTTGTAGTTTCATTTCAATCTCTGATATCAACATTGTGTCACCTACATATCTTATGTTGTTAAGAATGTGGCCGCAAATAATGAATCCTAGTAAGGACTTCCAATTCTCTCAGAAATGACTAACTCATAGTGAATTTAAATCTAAGATGAGATTTCTTCATTTCCACCCTGTTTTATCAAAATACAAATTTGACAGAGGATTAAATATTATTAGGAACAAATTTATGAAGCTTACTCAGATCCATGTTTGTAACTGATGATGAAACGGACTGCGGGATAAGCTTGATAAGCAGTGCTCCTCGCCGAGACAACGAAAGTATCAGATGATTATGAAAATATTTTTACTCTAAATACGAAATTTGAAATTTGAAAGATACACAGGTTCATCAACGTAAAACAATAATAAATCAATAATGAATCCATAATGAATTAATGAATCAATAATGAATTAATCTCCTTGCAGCCTTTGATTACGCTGGTAATTTTGATTAACTGCCAGTACTTTTCATATTCGTGACTTTCTGATATATTACAATTGCGTACGAATAGCCACTAAATGTTCAGCTTTCCTTGGTACATCTTGGCCTTTTCTAATTGAAATTTAATGATACATCTAATAACTATTTATCGCTTTCTGTCGCAACAAAGTATTATTCTATTCTGAATGTTTTTGCGTTCCGCTAATAATAGTTTTTTGTTATTTTTACACACCACTCGCTTAAATGCAAACGGCAGTTACCTGCACTCACTATCGTTGCTTCTTATTTATAAAAAATATAATTATTTTAAAATGCTAATTGTCACTAAAGTTTATTATTTTTATTATTATTCGTGATGGAAGTAGTAGTAGTAGTAGTAGTAGTAGTAGTAGTAGTAGAAGTAGTCGTAATATCGTCAGTGATATGTAACTATGTCGAAGAAAAGTGCAAGCATATCATGGATTCTTCTCTGTTTATTTCTCTTATTTTCTTATTAAGTAAAAGGGAAACGACTTGTGGGGATCAATGTCACTAATATGCGACTCCTTTGCCCCACCCATAAACTAATAATCTGGTAATTATTAAGCTATTATGCGAAGGCCAGTAATTGCGATGCGTCTCAAACTCAATTATAAGGCTTAAAATGGGACAACGGGGAGATTCATATTTCATTTTACCAGTGCGCGATGGCTTAGCAGTCAGATTCACAGACTGTTGTCTGTTTCTCTCTAGACACTCAAATGTTGAGGTCTTTTATCTTGATGGTGTTAACCATAGTAAATATTTGTTTATAAAGTTAATAATTTTTCTTACAACTCTTAGTGTAACAGCCCAGAATATATCACTCAGACCAGAGTATACGTTGGATTATTCTAGACTAAGCTGTTTTATACCTGGGTTGTAAGTTAGGATAGATCAATTTATACGTCCGGGTATTTAGAATATACCCACCTCAGCCAGAATATATCCATTCCTTTTTCCATGTAATAAGATGTATATTATTGTAATCAACTATGATATGGACATTTATGTGAGACTTTTATATAAGATTTAACCGCCCCTTTTATTTTATGGTGTTGAGCCTGAAAAGAATATGAAAATCTAGCAATTCAAAAATCTATAAATATAAGCTTTTATTATCATGAACAAGTTTGACTATTCTCGAACATTCGGTTGACTTTTACCAACATTTGTATGACTTAAACAAGATTAGTTTATTTTTAGAAACATGGATACCTGAGGACGTTTGATTGAGTTCATATCTGACATTATTAACCAGTTTGTTGAATGGGGCCATAATATAACATTTAAATTAAGTAAAATAGTTGTTTATACCCTTTTCTACCATTATAGTAAAAGTGGTTAAAAATTGGCCTAGTCGGGTATAGTTTAGACTAGAGTATTTTATTAATTATATCTTTTTATTCTGGACTTGGATAAATTATACCCCGGTATATTCTGTGCGGATGTTAATCTGGTCTACTACACTGGAAGGCTGCTTTGTTTAACTATATTTACTAGTGCGCATCTTTTTTTATTAGCACAGCATTGATGAACCTGAAGTAATTATTTTCTAAAAACACATCACCATCATCATCATAATCGTAATGATGTAATCGTAGGGCGGATCCGAATGCAGAAGCCACACCCTTTTCCCCAACGGTCTATCAACAGCAGCCATCAGCAATTCTGGTACAGTAATACCTGTCCATTGTTTGGCATTGTCCAACCAGTTTTTTGCGTTGGCGTCCTCTCCTACGTCCACCTTCAACAGTGCCTTGCATGATAGTCTTGTACAGGTTGTCGTGCCTTGTAATGTGTCCAAACCACGCCATTTTTTTTTTCGTTTAACAATGGTGAGAAGAGGTTTTTGGTGCCTCACAAAGCTTTCAACACTTTTCCACACAATCCCATTGGTTTTTTGTTCCCTATATAAAATTCCAAAGGGTTTTCTCATGCATTTGTTCTCAAAATCTGGGATCCTTCTCTCTGTATGTCAACAGTGTCCACGTTTCACATACATATAGGAGAATGGAGACTACCAGCGATTTGTACAGTCGGTACTATGTTTGAAAGCTGATTTTACTCCTCCATATTTTGTCAATTTAACCATCGCTGCCATGGCTGCGGCAATCCATATGCAGATTTCTGAGTTGCAGGTACCATCTTTAGACAGGATTACTCCTAAGTATTTAAAACTGGACACTTCCTCCAGTGAATTCTCGTTCATGATAATGTTGACACAGGTGTTACTGTTTGTGCTATTCACCATTATTATGGATTTCTCAGAGCTGACCTCCATACTATATGCTCCTGCTCTTTCATAAAGTTTGTTGATCAAGTCCTGGAGCTCATTATTACTACCTGTTATGGGGTCAATATCATCTGCAAAACGTAAATTACAGACAGATCTGCCACCGATAGAGATTGAAGGATCATGGTCGTTCAAGGTTTCTTGTATGATTCTCTCTAGAAAGAGGCTGAACAATGTGGGTGAAAGTACGCATCCCTGTCGCACGCCAAAGGTTCTCCGGAAGAACCCTCCCATTTGTTTTCCCAGAAGAACTGCGCTGGTGGCATCTTTATATAGGGCCTTGATGACTTGGATAATTCCGTTATCTACATTAAATTCCCTAAGGGTTTGCCAAAGACCGTCATGCCATACACGATCAAACGATTTCTTGAAATCAACAAAGTTGTGGAACACGTCTTTCTCGTTGCCTAAAAACATATATTTATTTTTTTTAGCATAATCCCTTCCCTTGTCAATGCACTTAGTTATGTGATGACTGTTAATCCAACGCATCGAATATTATACACTGAAAATGTCAGATCATATTTCAGTTATTAACTACGTTTCAGGCCCCGGAATAATGACCTCCCCTTGCGCCATTGTTAGTAGTGTTAATCTATCATTAATATCGGGATGGGGATTATTGCTTCCTTATTTGCGTGACTAACCAGTGTTATGTGCATATATTTTTTAGCTAATGCGACTGTAATGCGGACAATACACGGGAAATAATATAAAGTTCTATAATTATCTTTGTCATTTTTACCAAGGACAATTGGCAACATGATGTTTACCGATTTTCACTCTGCTGCTCTAATTTGATGGGAAAAGACCAGTAGGAAGACCATAGCAACACAATTCCGTAACTATTATTATAGTTAAAAGTGGCTAGAACGAATCAAACGGCTTTAGAAAATAATATTATTTTTAGTGTTGGGAGACTTTGAAGGATCGGCCACTCGGTACAGTCAACTCAGCCATTTGCCCCCCATAAAGAATTGATCGCCTCCTAGTCTGGTTTCCAACCTCGGCTAGTGAGTCCAGCTTACCCTGTTATTTAAACCATAGCTGGAAGAAAAAGAAATAGATTCATACAGTTTTAACTCGGCTTACCGATTACTTAACCAATTCTCTCATCATCGTATTACACCTGCTCATCCATTTGCTAAGAAGAAGAAAGATCTTCAACAGAAAACATACGACTTTCTGACATTACAGTCAATGTCTTACCTACTGTCTCCAACGTAGAATTGTTCAAGGCAATGGGAAAATTTAAATGCAGTTTTCATTAACGGTAGAACAAACAAAAAGGAGTGCAGAAAGATGTACACCAATGTTTTAAAATTTACACATAGGCATACGATATTGTATGACACCGAGAACTCGTTGAAATATCAGAGAAGCTTGACCTCTACGGAAAAAATATTCAGATAATCCTTAGCCTCTAATGGCTGCAAACAGCTTACTTGAGGATAGAGAATGAGTAAAGTGAGAGTCCATAAAAAAATAGAAAGGAGACTACAACAAGGAAGCCATTTCTCATTGGCATTGTTTATGTTCAAAGAGAAGTAGAAGACTAGCCAGTGTTTATTATTACAAAACGAAATATTAACAACACAAGTGAAACAGACAATACTGGATTAATGTTATATTCAGAAAGAAAAAAATGAAGGGATTATTGGACGAAGTAATCGAGGAAGGCAAGAAGAAAGGACTAACTGTAAAAAGTAAAAGAGCCAATTCAGAGTGAAGGAAAATAAAATTCAAGCAACTCTGGAAATTTCTCTCGGTAGGATCGTAAGAGTCGACGGAAATTGTGACTCAGAAATCTGAAAAGATATGAAACTAGCGAAAGATGCATTTCCGAATATGAGAAAAGTATTACGCGATCGAAAAATTCCATTCGAAATAAAGAGTTCTAGTCAGCTATTTGATGTATACCCTACGAGCTATCAGTAAGAATTTTATCACAAATGAAAAGAAAAAAATAAACTTAGTTATTGTTTTATCCATGAATGCCATGGTCAGCTTATTTGAGAATCGAAGAATCTTGAAAGGAATATAGTGACTGCAAGGAAACTGCTTTTAACTCAGAGATAGCTGAAGTTATTAAGACATATAATGAAGTAAACAGTCTGGTAGAATGTAACACTCACAAGGCACACTGACTGAAAGAGAAGCAGTGGGGAACAACAAGTAACCTACTTGATGAGTTTGATTAAATGCATTAATTTTAATTTCATAAATAATTTTTGTTATCGGCTTGAGAACAAGCGTTTTTTATATATTTACTATTATTACACACGAAGTAGTTTTTATTGAACTCATTTGTGGATCAATGGGGATTCAAAGTGAGGTAGGATCTATGGCAATAGATGAGATCAAAAGTAAGATTACAGATAATAGATGGGATCAAAAGCGTGAGTGTGGTCAAAGTTAGTAAATAGGATCAAAGGTGTGAGGTATGATCAGTGGTAAAATATAGGATCAAAGGTAAGATCACTGGTAATAGATTGGCGTCAAAGTGCAACGTATAATCGGCGGTACTAGATGAGATCGAAGCTGCCATCCTAAGAAAGAAAGTTTATTTTTTGCCATAATAATTTTTACTTGATGAAAATAGCTTTTATTTCTCTATAATGTTTTCACAGAATCTAACTGAGCCTTGGATCGTTTTGTTAGTCAATCAATATTTAATGTTTGCAAGCGTCTGTTTTTTCTTTAAAATATTTGTAATTTGAATAATTCATAACATTTTTACAAGAATGGTTTAAAAATACGTTAACAACGGAAAAATTAGAAAATAAACTTTTGTTTGGTTTTCTTTATTGGTTGCTATTAGGCACAAAATGACGCCTATTCAGATTTCCTTGGTAGCCACTTTAGAATTGAAATGTTTTGGGAAATACTCTCTTCTTCTTCTTCTTCTTCTTCTTCTTCTTATTATTATTATTATTATTCTTTACTCATCGTAATGGCATCTGGTGGTTGTCTTTGGAGATCAAATGGCAACCAGCCTTATCAATTCCCCAACATCATCATCAGTATACTATAACTTGCTAGATTTGACTTTTTTTTTCCAGGAAGTCTTTGACTCTGTTCGGAACTCTTCCAATAATGCCTATAATGATGGGTAAAGCTGTCACCAACAATTTTCAATTTTCTGATAAAGTCCGGCTATTTTTGCAGCTTTTCAGTTTCTTTACATTTAACTGTGTGATCTGCTCGGACAGATCTTTATCATCTGGTTAGATTAAATAATCTTTCGGAATTTCAAAATTGGAATGAATTTTATTTTGTCCGTTTCTTTAAAAATGCTGTTGGTTTATGAATATGCACAAATTCAAGTTGCTTGTCCAATTTAACAACGGATTACCGTTCAAGCCACTCATGCTTATTTTTGTACTCCTATATATATATATATATATATATATATATATATATATATATATATATGTGTGTATGTGTGTGTGTGTATATATATATATATATATATATATATATATATATATATATATATATATTCGCTTATTGTGTGATTTGTTTCTACTCGTTGACGTTTATCATTTTCCTGTGTCCTATTTCTGTTTTAATACAGGAAGTTTTTATACAACTATTGTGGATCACTGTTATTAACAAAAATGATTCTATTCAATCAATGCCCCCCTTTTTAGATTATCATTTTCGACTTTCCTAGTCAAACATTTGTTCTTTTGTAGGCTCTTCTATATCTTCCGGTTACCATGATTAATCACTTATTAACCAATCTTAGGAAATATTTGAATTCATTGATAGTTAACACGACATCATCAACATTTATAAATATTATTATCATTATTATTACTGAGTGAAAAAGAATCACGATAACAAAGTGCAAATGGGATACAGAGATAAACTTAGGCCCTGCCCCGAGGTCTATGGAAAACTCTACAAATGCAGAACTAATTAAGCTTGACTGTTCCCCTAGCGCAGCTATAATGCCAAGTAATTAATATCGCAGTAATTCATTATGCAAAATATTTCTAGTGAATGTTAACACCATGTCTCTTGTCATCTCTATTTAGCATTAACAACATTCTGACCTCAAAATGCTGTTGCTCTAGTGTTTTTGAAGATGCTGCATGCAATTGACTGTAAGTGAAAACAGGCTACTGCAGTTCAATTCCAACTTTATAAAACATTTTCCCCTGTACTTTATTTATTTTCATCGCTTAACAAAGTCGTAGAAGAAATTGGATTTTCTTTAACGTAGAAGAAATGTTGGCATAATTGGGGCTCATTTGATTCAAGGGATGACTAATATAGAGTCTCTGTGACTACAACTAATTAAAGACGTCTTTATAGTCTTTTCGTTAAGTTGTAATGCGTGTTTTGTTGCACAACTCTTGGGCAATTGGGAGATTAACCATTAGAGTCAAGAAGCTATCTATTTGCAGGTTAAGTCAATGGAGAGGCTTGTCAGATGATGTAAGTTAGTTTATAGACGCCATAGGATAATTCTGGGATTCTTTATCGTTAACACAAGACACGGAATCTATGTTCATCTATGTACTGGGTTCTCCTGGAAGTTTCTTAAGAATTTATTCCTTTATAATTAGACTTCAGCATTATTAGGTGACAATATCACACTTTGTTCTATTTGTTTAGGTGAACATTCATAAATGTTGCATCCTCTGTGAGAGCATTATGCAGTTCAGTGTCATCTTGTTGGTGTCTGAGTCGGATGCATATCTACTTAAATGTTGGCAACTCTTCTCCCTCCACTGTCCTCCAATTCTCAAAAGAAGTAGCACCGGGAGTATACAGCAGCAACAATCTTAAATTTAACTTTATCTGAAGCTTACTGATTCTGCTGACTACGTTGTTGTTGATTCGAATTCTCTGAGTCCATTCCATGTCCTTTCGGTTAAATAAATAATGGAGAGGTATCTTGTAGTACAGATATTCTATAGCTGTTGCATCGAGTTGATTTAATTTAAACCATGCAGTTAAATGCGGATCACAGCATTGCGCTTGGTCAGCATCTTGCACCTCCTGAAATTCTTGATAAGGCACCTGTTGTCTTTCAGGCTAAACGATGAAATGTATGGGACTGGCCACGCATTTTGTACTCCCACGTCGCTTCTGGAGGTGAAACATATATGCATGATAAAAATTGCTTGATTTCACCATGTCTGCTGTTTCAGTTGCAATTATCTCTCGATTGTTGATGTCTGTCATTAGGCAGTCATATCCTTTCTACATATATTTGAAAATGTACTTAATGCTTTCTACCGAATAGCATACTTCCAAGGTAAAATGTGGTTGATATTTTTTTTTAAAAGGTACCTGTTAAAATGCACTACATATCGATTATTTATGTGCTCTGTTTGCAATAGAAATTTATAGTAAATTGATCCAACAAGATGTCATTTATCGAGTAACTTCCCTCTAACAAATTCGGGAAGATAGGTTAAAAAAAAGATTTTAATTTCAAAAGTAGACTTGAGGTTCAGGGGCGAATTTGTCCCCAAAAGATCATTAGGTTACGAAACATGATTTAACCCCTCACCGCAAACAACCGCCTTTATCTAACATGACCCCCACCAATCCCTCTCTATGTCGCATTCTTTTTTTTCCACTCTCTTTTTATTTTACTCTCTGTCCCTCACACTCTATGATTCAATCTTGGACGCTCAACACAGTCTGGCAACAACAAATAAATTATTACTACTACTTAGCAGTAAGGTGTTTAGAAATTTTTGAGTCATACATTGACTATATGCTATATAATTTTGAATGTAAAATGTATACAAAGCTAAGGCGCAGTATCTGTGAATGCATGCGTGACGCACACCATAGATAGGTAGGTAAAAGCGTATTAACAAGCAAATTATAATCTAAGTCACAGAGAATTTTTATGCAACTTCGAAAACGAAAGAAGCTTATTTCTTTCAAGTCTCTCTCAAACACATTTTAAGTGTCCCTGTTTCTTTTCTATCTTTTCTCGAGTACATACATATCACATAATTTATCTTCTTTTGTTTAATCAAATTTGCATACACGAATACTTATACCTATATATATATATATATAGAGAGAGAGAGAGGTAAATAGATGGATAGATAGGGTGTGATGGGTAAATTGTCGCCATATTATATTTTTAATTTCGCGCATGCGTGTTGTTTATTTTTGAATTTTATCGACTGCACAGTATAGTAGGGTCAGTTGGGTCCCGTCTTTGAGAAAACGCGCACCATGACGCAATTCACTCCGTCAGAGATTTGGAAACGGCATGCTGTACTGCTTGCCACTCGCGCCAGAAGCCCCAACATGGACATTTCAGAGTGTTTGGGTGTCAGTGCAGAGGATTCGGAAAGAGATGGATGATTCTAATTCTAAAGGTGTTTGGAGTGATCACTAGTGATGGCAACGTTATACCTCCAATCACGGGGCCTACATCAAATGCCTTGAGGAGATAGTGCT